>BJCN01194530.1:0-21533 GCA_018326445.1 Flaveria brownii
CTAGGAAAATTGCTCCGATTAGTGCCGATTAATTCCGATTAGTGCCGATTAATGCCGATTAATGCCGCTAGGACCGACTACCGATTTTTTGTACCGATTAGATGAAATCGACAAGGTAATGGGCCGACTACCGATTTTTTGTACCGATTAGATGAAATCGACAAGGTAGGGCCGACTACCGATTAATCCCCGATTAATCGGCCGCCTAGGCCGATTTTTACAACACTGGATAGGACTAAGTGGAGGCGTAGAATTAAAGTCAGGGACTACTAGTGGGCTTGATGCGATAGTCTTCACGTGACGTGTAGGGTAACGTCATTTTTCCAATGTAGGTGAAGTCTTAGTGATAACTGCCCTTTTGTGACGTATGTTTAATTGCTTATGTGAGGTATGCATTATTATTATGATTGTTATGAGTATGCTATTGCTTATGTGATGTATGTGAAGTATGCAATATAATCTGGTTATTTGGTTTATGGACACACATATGCATATACGAGACTCTATTGTGATGTATGCTTATGCGATATATGCAATATAATTTGGCTGCTATCGTTGTCGAGCCGGGGGTCTCTTTGGAATCGGTCTCTCTGTCTCCCAAGATTGAGGAAAGACTGGCCACCACCTACCCCTCCCAGACCCTACTCTCAGTGGGACATACTGGGTATGTTTGTTTGTTTAGCATGAGGTCAGGGGATGAATTTTGAGTGCATGTAGCCAATGCAAGTGACTACTTCATTAATTAGGTTTTTGACACAGGCAACTTGAATAACCAAATAAACATGAACATGCATCGTGTAGTAATTACGATGTAGTATCTGAACAAAATGATAACACGGTGAGAATATTTTTGAGTAATTTGACTTCAATGTTTTCTTTGTTTTGAGGCAGTAAATATATCAAGTGAAGAAGTAATAAAAATGTCAAATAGGCACACATAAAGTAGTAAGCATTATTTGTGGAAGCACATTTGAAATTGCAGCATTATGTTATTTTTTGAATACAAATGATTTTTCTTTACAGCCATTTAATTCTGGGACAATTTGTGCTCTTAAGTTGTGATTTATTTATCAATTGTTTGTACAAGATTTTTTTCATGTATAATATATCTCCAATCTCCCTTACAACTTTATTTCAACTTCAGAGATACTCGATGGACATTGATGACAACGATGCTCAAGACCACAATCTTCACATAGTTGGGGAAGGAAGCTCCAAAATTTCTCCTGTATTGCATTCATATTCTCTTCCCAAATTTGAGTTTGATGATAGTTTACATGGTCATTTAAGGTTTGATAATCTTGTTGACAACGAGGCTTTTCTTGAAATCACTAGTCAGGAAGATAATCACTGGATTGAGGAATATTCAACTGCTGTGAAATCAACACGAAAAAATGTATGGTCGGAAGCAACATCTTCAGAGTCTGTTGAAATGCTTTTAAAATCAGTTGGACAGGAAGAAAAGGTTCTAGAAGAAAGTAATAAGCACAGTAACTTAACTAGTGTTATGGATCCCAAGGGGGCATTAGAATCCATAGTTTTAGGTGACAAGTATAATTCGTCTGTTGGTGATGAAGCGATTGTTGGTGATGAAGTAATTGATAATATATATGATGATGCAAATCAGGAGGCCAGTAAAATAGAAACTGAATCTTTTGTTATTGAGTTACAAGAAGATTCTTCTGTCTCTAAGGTAGATTGTGGAAATGCAGGCTCCTCACAGAATATTGAAACTGCTAGTGGCATGTCAAAAGACAGTTGTGATAACGATCCTGATTATATTACTAAGGGTAAAGAGAATAGTATGGATACTCCAACCAACAGCGGCACCATTGTTGAAACGCGTACATTTAGTGTCAAAAAGCTCTCAGTTGTTTTAAATGTGGAATCTGTTGACAAACCATTAGTTGAAGGCAGTGTATCCGTTAGCGAGGAAACAGAAAATGGTGTTGGAAGTGTTGTCCAACATGTTACTTCAGGTACATCCATGGTTTCCCCAGGCATTAACCAATTTGAGATTAGTGAAGGAATCAAGACTAATAACGTTGGTAAAACATTACAAGGATGTTCTTCAGCTGACATTTCAACTGAAAACATCTTAAATAAGGATGAAACAGTTGGAAATATGGACAAAAATGTTGCTGGAGCTGCTGATAGCCAAAAGAATGTTGAAGTTATCGAAATAGCTCAAGATGAATCTAATATGGATGTTTTAACAAATGCTGGTATATTAACATATGATTATAGATATAAATGTAGATACCCGTGATATTATTTGAACTAATTATTGTTTGATTTTGTTTAATCAGTTGTGGCTGTGGAATCAAGTAAAAAATCATCTCCTGACACACCTGATGGTGTACAGTTACCTTCGGGAACTGTTGCTACATCTGATGTTACAGAAGACACACCAAGATCACCTATACTTGGGGTCAGTTTACTATCGAATGATAACAAAGAAAAAGTGGAGGCGGAATTCACCACCGAGGGACCTTTCCAGCGTGCCCCAGAAGTTGTAAAGGATACAGTTTCTGATGATGATAAAAGGTTTGTACACTTTAATGCAGGCCGAAGTGAAAAAACAGTAGATGATGACTCAGGAAGTCTACTGGATCCTAAGGCAACACTGGCAGGAGAAGATGAAGCAGAACCTTTAAATTTAGCAGGTCATCTTTATTTATTTATATTAGTTATAGTAAAATCCGTATAATCAGGAAAGAAGCACATTTGTGTATGTCATGAATCAGGAATATTGCATGAAATTAATAAGATCATTGTTCTAAAGGAAAATAGGAAATGAAGCTGTTCTCGAAGATAAATTTGTTTAATTTATAGACAGCAGGATCATGGAATTATGTAAAGGGATGCAAAAGGCTGCATAGGTGTACCAAAAGTGATTAGTTTCTTAGGAAATTGAATGTTAATGTACTTATCATTTTTTTCCACAGATGTGATTTTAAGATGGCCACATAGTAGACAACAAATTGATATAAGGATATTATTACTTCTGATTTACTAGGCCATCATATCAGACCAACAATGTTCACATACATCTTATTTTGTGACTACTATTCTGATTACTTGAATGGATTTTGCAGTTAATCCAGATCTGCATCCGCTTTCTGTTGATGTAGCTGGTTCATCTGGATGCGACACTAATCATTCTTCTTTGGATAAACCTCAACCTTGTTCTCTTTCAGACGCAAAAAGTATTGAACTTTCTCCAAATGCAAAAGATAAACGTGATGTAACCAAGGGTTCCATGCATGAGAATGCGACACTATCAAGTAGTGCTACAAAAGAAGAAAAAAGCCTTACTTCTGAGGTCAATGCAAGTACAAGTCAAAATCTTAATTTGTCGAAGGTATTTTCTCTATTTATATTTTTGTGCTGTACTTTGTTTTACATTATGGTATAACCCTCTTTAATAAGGCTTTTTTCCATCTACATCTGCTTAGAATATGGTGTCATCGATTAGTTCTCCTGGTAGCCAAGTAGAGGTAGATCCTATTAAACCACATGAAGATTCTTCTGTTAGTCAACCACTTCGCAGTACTGCCACTGAGGCAGTATTCAAAGGAACTTCTGAGCGTAAACCAAGGAAAAAATCTGTTGGGACGGATACCAAGCAAAGTAACAACATGAAGGAAAAAACTTCTGCTAGACGTTCACGTAAAGTAGAAAAAATGGCTCCATTGCCAACACCCCCTGCAACTGGACATGTTACTCCAGTCGGCAATCCAAAGCCTGGTGACATGACTCCTATTTCTACATCATCAAATCTACCCATTCTGAATAATTCAACCCCTGGATTCCATAACTCCTTCACCGACAACCAGCAAGTCCAGTTGCGAGCGCAAATTTTAGTATACGGATCAGTATTGTAAGTACTAACACTTTTCATACATATGAATATACACATGTATATTGTCTTTTGGGTTTTTATATGCATGACTGAATTTCAGATCTGGAATACCACCTGAAGAGCCTCATATGATTGCTGCATTTGGCCAATCTGGTCAGTCTACTTACAGTTTTTATTTAGTATTATATTTGTGCGAAAGACCAGATATCTCATTTTAGTTTCATCATGTGTCCCTTATGTTCGCAGATGGTGGAAGGAAAGCATGGGAGACTACTTGGCGTACTTATCTAGAAAGGTTTCGTGGCCACAAGGCCCAACCCAACAACCCTGGTTCAAGTACCCCTAATCAAGGAATAAAATTAGACTCTGCTCAAAGCAAAATTCCCTCCAGTATTTCTTCGCCGATTGTTAATCCTGTTATTCCCATTTCATCTCCTCTTTGGAACATTCCTACCCCTAGTGATGGTTCACAGCCTAATGCTATGCGTAAAACTAATCCTTTTGACCCTTATCAAACTCCAGGGGTGCAGAATTTTGCTGGGCATAACCCTATGTGGCTATCTCAGGGCCCGTTTCCTGGTCAATGGGTTGCTTCTTCACCAGTTGCTTCCTTCAATGCTCGTCTTTCTGCATTGCCTATAACTGAGTCGGTAAAACTAACCACGGTCAAAGAATTAGGTGCTCCAAGCATACCAGTGATTTCCGTGGGCCCTAGTGCTTCTCCAATCATTTCTCCAATGGTGTCATCTGGTAAAACTTCAAATGATTCAAAAAGCAGAAAGAGGAAGAAGGTTGTCAGTAGTCAAGTTACAACATCAGCTGCCTTATCGACACCTGCTTCCATCAGTTCTAAAAGCAATCCTGGTGATTTTGTATCAGCCATAACTCTTGCATCTGCTCATGGTCAACCTAGCTATGTTGACAAAAACATAGAGAAGATTGTAACAAAAGAGAACACTGTGAGCAAAATTGAGGAGTCAAAGGTTCAGGCAGCAGATGCCGCAGCGCTCGCCGCTGCTGCTGTCAATCATTGCCAGAATGTATGGAGTCAACTGGAAAGTCAAAAGAATGCTGGTCTTGTTTCAGATGCTGAAGCAAAGCTTGCGTCTTCAGCTGTCTCAATAGCAGCCGCTTCTTCTGTTGCTAAAGTGGCTGCCGCTGCTGCTAAAATTGCATCAAATGTTGCTGAACAGGCAAGATTAATGGCTGATGAAGTATTTATATCAAGCAGAACTGAAAATTATGACCAAAGCACCACTTCTTCAGTAATTTCTGCCGCTAAAGAAGCTGCTCGTAGGAGAGTCGAAGCTGCTTCTGCTGCTTCAAAACATGCGGAAAATCTAGATGCTATTGTGAAGGCTGCTGAGCTGGCAGCAGAAGCAGTCTCACAAGCTGGGAAAATTGTTGCAATTGGTAATCCTTTGTCATTAAGAGAATTGATTGAAGCTGGTCCTGAGGGTTACTGGAAATCTCCCCAGTCATCCAGTCAGCAGGGTCATTCTGATAAACAGAATGTTGAAACTGCTCTTATTGATAAAGAGGATTCTGGAGGTTTGGTCAAGAATCAGATGATTATTGCAAGCCATGGTAATGATAAAAGTGCAGCAAAGGGTCGTAATGGTTCTAACTTGTCCAAAACCGTTGGGGTAATTACTAAATCAGAGTTTGGATCAGTTCATACTTCTGATGTTGACCAGAACATGCCTCAAAGTACTTTTGGCACTTGGAATGAAAACATTATTAAAGAAGGTTGTCTTGTTGAGGTAAGGGAATAGGAATATGAATTTTCAGATGTTTACTTTTCAACAATAGGTGGCAGGACGGACTGGTCAAATGGGTTAAGATAACAGCTCAAAACAGTCATTTGGTACCTGTTGAAACAGGCTATGTTTCATTACAGAAATTTTACATTACATTAATATGTAAACCTATGATGTAGGAGGTTGTATGCATTAAAGAAAGACTTTGGGCGACTTCAATTTTGTTTGACCATTACCCATTCCTCTTTAATTAAGTTATTTTATGGTGTGACCTGTTTGAGATATAACACAACCTAAAATTTTCATGTCCATCAATAAAAAGTCCGGCACTGCTACTCTACCATGCATTGTTGTAACGAGGAGATGCTGTCAATCCCACTATTCACGTTTACGATGTTTGGCAGTTTATTTCAAAGCACTATGGCAATTTAATAGTTATGTTGTCTCGATCAAAGTCTGCTGTATTTATATTTTTTTTTGTTAGGTGCGTAAGGACCGTGACCAGAAGAAAAGTGCCTGGTTTGCGGCAAATGTATCGACTCTGAAAGATGGAAAAGCGTTTGTCTGCTACACTGAACTCCTATCAGATGATGGTAAGATCTTACAATTTACAGATCACTTTTATGAATATTAGGTATAATATACACAGTAGGCATGTTTTACATTTGTTAAATCATCCTCCTACAAAACCGTTTTTTGTTCTTATTTATATTCTTCCTTTTGGGGTCAGGAAAATTAACCGAATGGGTCCCACTTGACGTCGAAGGCACTGAGCCACCTAGGATACGCATTGCTCATCCTATGACTACCATGCGGTCTGAAGGCACTAGAAAGAGAGGCAGAACTACCTTCACAGATTATAATTGGTGTAGTGGGGATCGAGTTGACGTATGGGTCCAAAATTGGTAAGCATTTTACATCTATATATTTCTTATTATTGAATTTTGAATAATCAATGCCAATCATTCAAACTGACATGTAGCTCTTCATTAGAAGCTGTATCTTATTGTTAAATGTTTTCCAAACAAAGGCCTGCTAAATGCGTTGGTAATACCTTTTTGTAGCTGGTGCGAAGCAGTTGTTGTGGATACAAGTAAGATTGATTCAACTTCTCTTGTTGTCCAATTTCCTGGTATGTATGGCCATATAACATTGCCTTAAAACGTTCAGCTTTTTTTACAAAATGCGCTGTAGTGTTGGCGTATGACCTCATTGTACCCCATTCTGGCTTGCAGACCAAAGAGAGACATCTGCTGTTCGGTCATGGCATGTCAGGCCAACTCTTATCTGGAAAGATGGCAAGTGGATTGAGTGTTCTAGTCTGAAGGGATCTCACTCATCAGAGGTAAGACAGTCTTTGTTTTATTTTATTATTACTTGTGTGTGTTGGTGGTGGTGGTGGAGTCGGATGTGGGTTCAGAAAGTGGTTTATCTGATTATCGCAACTTAAAGCAGTAACGATCAGTTTTTGGTGTTTGGAAAGTATGGTTATCTGATTATTTAGGAAAAAATAATATTATTGATCTACCACATGTTCATTGCCAATACTACTACCAAAATATATATTTCTTATGTACACTAATTTAGTGATTATTTTTATAAGTTCCATAGTTGATGAAAGTATAGTTGTCATTTTGAACTGAAATACTTATACAATACATACAGATACTGTTTTGGTCATTCTATCTTTTACTTTCATCAATAGAACCCCATCTAAACTCCATCTCCATGTAACGCATGTTACAGCTTATGGTTATTCAAAATCAAATAATCATTCTCAAATCACACATCCAAACACCCACTTACCTTATAATTTCTTTGGGTTTTGTGTTCTTTTTAATGAAATATATGATTGCAGGGTGATACACCACATGAAAAGCGACATAAGATTGGTAGCCCTGTTGTTGAAGGTAAAGATAAGGCTCAATTGTCACATATTCCTTTATCCTCCCAAGGAATATCATTTGATTTAGGTCAAAGTGCTAGAAATGTGAATAAGTCTGACAGTCTTAGAGCAACAAAAACTGGTCTGCCGAAGAAACAATCGAGGGTGGTTTTTGGTGTTCCTAAACCAGGGAAGAAACAGAAATTTATTAATGTGAGCACACATCGTGTTGATGACAGAAGCAATAAAAATAGTGCACCAAATGATATGCCTCAAGTATCTGGGGACCGTGGATCTGAAAACCATTCTAAAACCTATGTCAAGGAAAAGCAGGTTGCTGAAGTCAAACCCAAAGCTATCAAGTCAAGAAAACCACCAATTCCCTCATTCAAAACGCTGACCCAAAAGGACAAGTCGAAACCTTCTAAACCTGCTTCACATGATCCTATTACGAGTGATGAAACTTTATCGGATCAACCAAACAGGACGGAGTTCGACTCTTCCAACATTGAGGATGCGAAGGAAACTTCAACATCAAAGGCAGTAAGAAAAACTGCAGCGGCAGACCGGAAGGCAACTAATGTCGGGGTCGAAGCTAAGTCAACTTCAGAAACTGAACCACGCAGATCAGTTCGTAGAATCCAGCCAACTTCAAGGGTAAAATATTGATTGCTACTTGTGTTTGTGAAGTTTTGTTCAACTTTTAAACTGAAAGCTTCGTTTCTTGCAGTTATTAGAAGGGTTGCAAAGTTCACTGACTATTTCACATGCAAGTCAAAGAAGCCATAACAAGATTACATCAAAAGGTAAATATTTGCACAATCTCTATTAGTCTATTTCCTTATACATCAAGTTGCATTTGAGTTAGCCCTGACCTTGATATCTTCATATTCTCATCACCTATGCATTTTATTATTTTAATGATAAATTTACTCGGCTTTATAACAGGGAGTACGGACCCTAGCTGAGACGAGCACTTAGACCGGACGTGAACCAGTCCAGCTCCAATGTTGTGTGTAAATTAAGCAGAGATTTGAGAACTAGGAATGACTTCTATTGCAATAAGCTTGAAAACATATCTTTAGCTTGTAGAAGATGTTCATAAGATTGGTAGTCCTGTTTTCCTTACCAAATTGCTATGATAGGTACTGTATATTGTTGTTTTTATGGTTACAGTGTCATAATTATGTTATTAGACTGTTAACATATCTGTATCGAGTTATTACAGGGTTTGGTTTATGTGCTTGCTGTGAGTATGACGTTAGCCTGATTTGTGTCTGGATTTGTACCAGATATGTAATTATACGTCGCTCTGCTAATTTGGTATGTAGTTAACAAAAGTTTACAAATTGATGGTAGATTAAGGATGAATAAAAAAATAACCATGTTCTTGAGTGTGTTATGTGATTAAAATGCTATATCACATATGTTTTTACGTATATGGACGTGACAAACACCTTTAAGACTCATGTATCATCTTTTTCTTTTTTCTTTCTTTTTTCTTTTTTTTTTCATTTTTTATTTTTAGAACGACAAATATAAGACCTTGATTTGAAAGATATGTGGTCTTAATCGGGCCTAGCTATTTGATTTTCAGCAGGGACCATACCTTTAACATTGTCTTTTCCTCATTACCGCAAAAACTCACGAGAAAACTCACTAATGAGAAAATTCACTAGCTTAACTCTAAACATTTTTGCTATCTAAAAATATCTTTTCATGTATCATCTAACATTGTCTTTTCCTCTTCTATAGTAAATAATACGCGAATGAGAATCATTTATATACTTTTAATGTTTGTTTAAGTTGTGATTTATGTATTCTTTTCAAGCTAAAAAAATTGATATGCGACTGAAAATATGTACACAAATATGATGGTTCTTTTGAGATTTTCCGATATATGTTGGTGTTGCGTACACATTATATCTATTTCTTGTGATAGTCGTATGTTAAAATAATCTTACAAAAGTTTGTTGAATTAAGGACGTTTGTATGCTGTATCAAAATATGTATGTGCGTGCATCATGTGATGTGTGTAGCTGTGAATGTAATTAATGGTGTGTATATACATATGTATACATGTGGGGCGTGAAGTAGGTTGAGTTAAATGCAAATGCATATACATATATCACCATATCTTAATATGTATATATGTATGCATGTGAGATGTGGAATGTGTGGTGTTGACATTGGGATGATGTGCGGTGTGCCTGTGAGTGGATATTATGTGGATGTCAGATTTTAATCATTTAATGGTTAATATTATATAGATAGCATTATAAACATAAACATCTAAAATTCTAGAACATAACATGTTCAGTTAAGTACTTAAGTATAAACAAAATTGCTCTATTATCAAGTTAAAATTATTAAATACTTGCTATATATAAAAGATCAAGTAACACACAACATGTATCTATGGAATTCAAGTGGGGTTAAAAGACAGAAACCCATAGAAACTGAATTTGAACACGAGACCTTTGTTATAGAGACTCAAAGTTTTATCCCTTGAAAGTTGCCTAACTTTATCAAGTTCAGTTTGATTTCATTAACATAATAGCTTGAGCTCATATCAATTTACTACATTTCATTGTTCAAGCAGTTAATAAACTTTGAACCAACTGCTAAACACCAAATATGCTACTCCTACCTTACAAAAACTAATACAACAATTTGAAGCACATCAAAAGTCAACACTCAACACTATTTCTATACACAACTCCTTTGCACACCCTAATGACACCACAAGTGTAAAATGAACATTAGAAGAATATAAACACAACAATAAGCCAACTTTAGCCCAAAATATAAATCAAAGAAAAACAAAACACATACCTAAAACCACCATCAAGATTCTTGTTACCATTAGTCAGCCAAAAAGTCAACACCATCTTTCTCTTCTATTGATGGTGATCCTCCTTGAATTTCAATCAAACCTGCATTTTCTATATTTTGCACATTAAGAACACCTTGATCTTCTTCATTACGCCCGTATTCAGATTCTGGTTCCGGTGATCTTGTTAGAGTTAGGTTTTTGTTGTAGTCTCTATCAAGATCAGAAAACATGAAGGGCTTTTTGCAAATACAAGTTGAAGGATATTCATGGAATTCACCACGGGCCGTTTTGATCTCGTTGGGTTCGCCTAAAAATCCTTGTTGGGCTGCTTTCACCTTTTTAGCGAATGATTCCCATGGCATTTTCTCGCGTTTGAGAAACAAAGCATTAAGCTTTTTCGTGTTTGGACGGATGGTTCTTTTATGCCCCATGTACCTCCTTTTAAATGCAACAAGAAAGAGTTAGATGATCCCTTTTAACAAGAACCAAATCAATGCTCAAAAGCAGAAAACATACAAAAATAGTAACGTTACATGAGGGTATTTTAGTCATTTCACATGAGTTAAACAGACCAACATTGAGTTTTTTATTTTTTTCATTATGCAATAAATCTATCATTAATATTCAAACTAACTTTAATTAAAATCAAGATTTCGACATTCATACCTTCGGCCCGCAAGAATCTTTGCCATGTTCCCGTTATTGTTGGTGACAAAAACATCACTTTCATCACAAACAATGTAGTCGATGGCAGCAAGTCGAGAAGAATATGGGAGAAAGGGTTCAAGTTCTTCACTTGCAAGCGTCTCTTTCGTGTATAAATTTGGAAATAATTCCCTAAGAGGCTTTAAAGTTTGTTCCCCACCGTATATTTCACCAGATGCAACATAAAGATGTGTGTTATTTTCAAAACCAAGCGCACGAAGCATCAAACCGACTTCATGAGGTGTAAGAGGACATTTTCCTCGCTTTCGCTCTCCATCAGGACTTGTTTCCTACAAAAAAAAAAAAGATTTGACTTAAAAGGTCATGCAGAAAATAGCAAGATACTTTTTATATAAAAATTTTATAACCATCTCACCGGTAATGTAGTCCATCTTTTCCTGATCTCACCGAGCTCATTTCTTTCTTTATCACCACCACCATAATAACAGCCAGAGAACGCAAGCATATCGGGCTCAAACCTGTAAATTATATCCTCCAAATGACCACCATTCATAAAACTATAATTCTAACCTGTTTACTTTTAAATGGGTTGATTTGGGTCAGATTCGGGCTTCAATTGGTTGAATTTAAAAAAATTCCCCTAAAAATGAAGTGGGTCAATCAGGTCAAACGCGTTGAGTTTAAGAACTTCCCTAAACACTTAACTGTTGCGACCTCATCATTTTTAAAGGGTCAAAACTACACTTTTAAACAGAAATTTGAAATTAAAGTAACAAACCTCAGGTGAACTGCAATGAAACGGGGGGCCATTTTTCTCATTTTCATAACGATTTTCTGACCAAGATTTTGTATTGGTTTAGTAAACCGTAAAGCATGATAATTGACCCGACAGCGCATCCGTTGTAGCTCTTCATCAAGATCATTAGCAAGCCTATAGTCAAACTTTGTTAACTGAAGAACCTGCACAGTAACAGACATTACAAAAAGGTAAATAAAATTTAATACACATCACAAAGAATGAAAAGATCATGAAACGAAAATAAGACCATATATATGTTTATACCCCAACAAAGTAGTACTAGCTCATTCCATTAACAAGTCTAGTAGATAAAAAAAATTATATTTACTGCATACAACCTCCTAAGCGTACTCAATATATAACTTACGAAAGATACAAATCGTGAATTGTCTCGGGTCAACATGACTCTCTTAGCCTGTTGACCAACCCACCTGATCTGTCCAGTTTTCAATAATATGCTGTATGCACTAGAAATTACATTAAGTTGATAGATAATATCTTACGCGTCTCTTCACAAGTATTGGCAGTACTTCATCAAGGTAAAACTTAGGTTCTGATTTCCTTGGAACCCGCATTGTATACGGTGGTTTTTCAAGTGATCTCATGATTTTTTCTGGGACTTTTTTGACGATAGTCACATCCTTTGCAAGAGAAGATATGAACCAGTCTACGTCAAATATATTGGCAAAATCACTGCAAATTTAAATAGAAGTCATGGTAAGTTCTACAACTTGTTTCTTAAAAACGCAGCATAAGTTAACAAAATAACATATTTCCTCACTCACCTATCATCCTTCCAGTATGAGTGATGATCCAACTCGGGAATCACTAAAGCAGCATTTAGAATCCGTGCAACGACTACTGCATCAGTAATCTGCATGAAGAAAGTCCGTATTAAGATATGTTCACAGAACTATCTTTTAAATAGAAACTTCAAAGACTGTTTACTATTAATGACTTGTAAAGATGCCAAAGACCTAAAGCAGTTTATTAAGGCTACAATATAACATTTTAACGATAAAGCTTGCGACTAATAGAAAATAACAATATTGACAACATGAACATAAGTTGGTAAATCCAACGATACAAAAAATGAAATGGTTACCCCTGTTCTTTGTTGGTTCAAACCGCCACTTGCAGCTATTAGTAGATAACCATTTGACATCAGTTGATTAGTACGAGCTGCATATGACATAATCAGAGAGTTTAAGGATCTATGGAATACCATAAAGACAAAAACAACTTATGAATGTTTTTAAACATAGTATCAATTAAGGTCAAACCAGAGATTTTAAATTGAGATATCATTAGGGTCAATTAGAGATGAATGTATTGATCATTATAATATTTAGGTAAACTAGATTTACCTGTTTAAACTTCAACCCAATGGCCAACCGATTAAAATCTATATACACTCCCAATTTTCACTCTCATTCACTCGTTAAATAATCATAGATTTACACTTTATATCCACTAGATTTCATTCACAATCGAGCAAAAATGTAAAACTACCTTTTTTGTAAGTATAAATTGAGTGATCAAATTGCGAGTATGAATTATCATCAGCATAATAATATCCAATTTACCAAAAAAATAGGAAGCTCACCTGCATAATAAGGGCTTCTCTCACTGCATCCATAGTATGATTTTGAGTAATTAGATTCCCATAAGTCAAAACTTACACCACTAAACCGCTCCTACGTTTTAAACAACAAACACAAAAAGTTCATTAATATTAATATTTTTCAACATGTAACACACAACATTCTTCATGAAATCAAAAAGATCAAACCACAAAAAACGAAAGAAATTTGACAAAGAAATAAATACAAATAACAAACATATACTCTGTTCTTCATCTGAACTCCAAAATCCACAAAAAAACAGAGACTCAAATAACATTACCAAAATTAACCATAAAACCACCAAAAATCATCAAAAAAGTTTCAAGAATCAACACAAATCTTTCATACATTATGCAACAAAAGTTTATGTATGTTTAAGAGAAAGAATCTATAAAGGGTTTACCACTTTCTTCTTCAACAATCGTCGTTTAGCAACAACTTTATGCGAACACCACTCAAGATCAGAAGCAACATGACCCATAAAAAACGAAACCAAACCCACTACAAACAACATCACCCCACAAACCACCGTCCACGAGATCCGCCGCCGCTGTCCTCCAGCGACCGCCGCCGCGTCCTCCGGCGGCCATAGCAGACAATGATGATGCTCAGCCAACAAATTCTGCTGCTTCAGATTGCTCAGTTTATGCTTATGATAATAATGATGATGATGATTATGATTATGACTATTAGCCAAAACCAAAATTCTTGCAGTGTATACCCACGATTTCGCTACCCCCATTTATTAAAATCAAATATAATATTATACTGTTGTGTGAATCTCCACAGTTTCATATTACATTCCGCAAAGAGTACGAATGGATGTTTGTGGAAATGGGTGATTTGTGACTGTGATTTCACGATTTGTAGGAGATGTAAAGCCCTAATCGCGGGTCAATTGGTGTTTTTAAATAGCAAATGAGCAAATTGGAATTAAGTAATGAATTGGGAGATCAAGATTCTTGCAAATGGAAGTGGGTGTTGCAGAGAGAGAAAAAAGGGGAATGTAGAGTGAGATGATGAAATAGAAAGATCGAGTTTCTTGGATTTTGTGATTTATGGGGACAATAATGATTACATAAATTAATCTTTTGCTAAAGTTTTTGAATTGATTTCAAGATTTTAATAATAATAATGATGGACCAGTGGATTTTGTATCGGTGTGTGTCATCGCTATATGCTTGCAGGTGTTACCGACGTCTAACTGAGTGCTCACTTCTCATAGTTGCATGTTGTGAATTTATTTAAGCTCTTTATTTTTCTTAAACGGTAAATGTGTGATATGTTTCATAGAGTATTTGTTATCTTAACAAGGCATACCTATTTGTTTTTTAGTCCGGACTATACCCCAACCTTCTAAGAAAGAACCCATTACTGAGAAAATCTTCTGACTTAACTCTGAGTATTTTGTTTAGAGTGAGTTTTAAACCCATAGTCTTCTAATATTTATATTTTAATTGTGAGATGTTTAATGATTTGAATTGAAATTATTTAGTTAAATATTCATTATGATGTTTATAATAAACAAAGTTTTAAATAAATTTTTTATAAGCGATGATTAAAATTTGTCATCGTTTCATTTTACTATATCTTTACTGCTAAGAGCACTCACATTGGATTCCTTAAAAGTATGTGAGTGTGTTTGGTATATTATATGGAATGGTTTTGAGTGGTTGTGTGTGAAGGAGAGAAAAAATGTTATTATGGATTGATATATTTGAAGAATCACTGTTCAATCCTTATAATTTTTTTAATATTTTTTAAAGTGGTTGTGAGTGAAGAAGAGATAAAAAAAATAATGATAAATGTATAAAAAGTATTATTTAATTGAAAATGAGAAAGAAATATAGTGATTTTAGTGTAATTATATGAATAAAGATAAGAAAGCTATTGTGAATGCTCTAAAGTGAAATTATACTAAATATTTTCATTTTACTCCGGATGTGGATAGGACCCTGGGATAAATTTAAGGCCCTTGTCGGGTGAAATTACACCGGGTACCACCTTGTAATTGCGCATCTTTTTTGATTGTTTGCGACTTTAAAACAAAAAAAAAAGAGAGAAGAACACTTCGTGAAATAGAAAAAACTAAGAACATAAAATAAAAAATGTGACAGCTAATATAATACCCGTGAAAACTAAGGAAAGTTGTACAACTGCCATTATCAAAATTTGGAGAACGAGTATGAGATGTGAATTTGACTATTTAAAAAAATTAAATATTGAAATAAAGTATTTATGCATCTGAGTATCCTAGCTTAATAGCTTTCTTGTCTCCTAATAAAGTATGTTTGAACATTTAGCTTTACATTTAGATAATTATTGCCCATTATTCAAAATTGATATTGGTGGGATCATCTGTAAGCTCCAATCTATTCAAATTGGAAGTTAGTGTGACGCACATTAAAATAAGAAAATCTGATGCTTTTTGACCATGACCTAACATGGATGTGTACAAAATCATCTATTTGGATGTTTGCCTTATGGTATCTAGAGTGAAGCCGGGAGAGGAGGGTATCGTCTATGTACCAGCATGAACAAGGTCCACCTCGTAGATACCGAAAAAAGATAGTTACAAGTGATGTTGACGGGAGGGATAGTTGTGAAGGATGGTGGAGGTACCTATACTGAGCTAGGTTCGAAGGGCTCGGGAGGACAGGAACACCGCCCCCTCTCCTTTGATAACGAGTAGGGTAGGCATGTTTGCAGAAAACACTCATTTTATCCTTATTATGAACTATTTTTCATAAATCTAATTGGCTTGAAAGTAATAAAAGATCGCGTAAATATTCATACAACAATCGTTTACAATAAAAAGATAATAAAAGGTTGTATTAAGATATTAGACTGACTTTTACATCCTATCACTAAAAGCGGAAGGAATTCCCAAGTGACTCGAAGCTCAGAGCTTGCATTGAGTGGTGCTCACGAGAGACGGTAGCAAACACCAGCCCGACCCCTAATGATGGCAACTGATGAGGGAAATTAGGACTCAGGTCACGCAACATGAGGGAGGATTAGAGAGAAGATGATGCCAACAATAATATGACGTGAAAAGTGGTTACGGAAGAGTGGCATAGCCCATCGCACCTGGTGGCTGTCGTGATGATGCCTTTTCGGCACCACTCCCTCCCCCCTAAGAGAATCAATAACCATGGAAGGTTTATAGGTTTTCACATCATTAGAGCCTGATAAATTGTTTTACACGTCATTCAATCTTCTTTTTCCTCTCTTATTTATCATGTATACAGTCAGTGGACATGGATTCGACCTCTCTCTACTTTTCACGTCTATACATGTCTTTCCTATCTCTTCTTTAGTGTTTTATTTAAGTTATTTAATGTTTTTTTGTCTCTCTAAAGTAACTTAACTTCAATTATATGTTTCAATCCTATGTAATACTTTACAGATGTTTAATTTTTTTAAAATTAAGTTTGGCAATGAAACATATATAAATGTTTGACTGCCTGTAAGTGAAAATTTTTTACTAATTAACTTGATTGTGGGGTAACAGTGAAGAAAAAAATCCATAACATTATAACAAAGTTCTAAATTTGTTAAATTTAAGTAGAATTAGACAAAATAATCACTAAATAGTAACAAATACTTATGTATGTTATAAATATTTCCTAGAATCAAAACACCCGACGAAAGTTATGTGGCTTTAAAAGGATTAAAAAAAAACTTTAAGTGACTTTAGTAGAACAGTTCAGGAAACCTAATTACTTTTTTGTAATGTTACCCCTTTAACTAATAACAAATTATATGAGGAAACTATAATTATGGGTCCATATAAATTTTAAACTCGAAGTTAAGAAAAAAATGGATAAATTTTTAAAATTTATATGAAATTTTAGCATTAATAATGTTTTAAGATGGATTAAAATAGTGGACCATCAAATTCTCTCCTATCCTATCTCACTGACCATACGAAGTGGAATGAGTGACTCTTCACACTTATGTCACCGTTGCATCCCATGTCCATGTGATGTTGTTGGAGTATTTGTTTTATTCGTTAAAAGGTAAAAATGTATTCATAAACTAACTTTTCATCAAATCTTACTTAACTTTAAACTTAAATATATTTTATGTCTCAAATGAAATTTAAGCCTGACATTTTTTAGATGAGAACATACTATTTTTGCAAGTACTTAAACTCACATTATTTCATAAAAAGTGTATGGCTTAATTTTCTCTAGTAACAATGTTTTCTTTCAAATAACACCAAATTGACTTCCAATTTCACACTATTTTTATTAGGGGCAATAGTCAACGTCAGTAATTCATAAACATATGACTTAAATGAGTTATAGATGGTTTAATGAAAAAGACCATAATATATGGGTTATTCAAATGTAACTTCTACTAGTCACTCTATCTTATATAATTTTGATTTATTTTGATTGTTTTACAATAAAAAATATACGTTAATACAAAGGCTTGTATCCTCAGTATACTACCTTTTCACGTCCATATAATATGTGGGTGGACTAAATAGAGCACACATGTGATGTAAACGAACACAACCTTTCATAACTATTGAATCCGGACTAGAGGTGGTAAAAGAAGTTCAAATACATGATTTTGGGTCAAAATGACTATTTTTAAGACAAGGATGGATCAGAATGGATTAATAAAAAAAAAACACAAGGGGTCAAGATGGGTTACAAGTCGGTGGTCGCAAGTTGTTGAAAAAGATAAAAAAACCATCGAAGATCAATCGTCGTCAAAGATCGTCGCATCACCTCCTTCGTTGATTCTTGATCGAAGATCGATTGCCTCCGTATCACCGTTGCACCACCTACTGCCTTTGCATCTCCATCGCACCACATATCACCTCCGCATCACCATCACGCCATCACGACCGTCCACCACCACTAGGTTTCATCTCGCACCACCAACCGCCTCCGCATGACCATACACCATCATAGTCGCCCCTACCATCACTGTTAATTTATTGAAGGTAATGACATTTTCTTAAACTTTTGATGTTTCTACCCTATTTTTTCCTCAGTACTTCAATTTGGTGGTTGATTTTAAATCACACAATTGATGGTTTCTAAAACTTTTGAAAATTGAAATTACTAGCTAACAAATTAAACTTTTGATATATATATATATGTCCTGTTTTTCTTCAAATTACTTAAAGATAAAGTGTAGCAACATATTTTGGTTGGGTCTTGGGTGTGATTTAGTTTTTGTTCTCGAAAGTGTCATATTTTGAATTTGGGACTTGCTTATTTGCACAAGAATAGACGGTTATGAAATCAATCCTGACCCGAATCCATCCCATTCATATCTTTTTTAATATAATCACCCATTCTGACTTAAATTTATCTTGACTTAATTTTATCTTGACCTAATAACCAATCCAATCCAACCCATCTATTTTGCCACCTCTAGTCGAGACTATAAACGTCTATCCATCTATCATATTTCTTTACATGTCAATTGTCAAAGCTAACTTATTCATTAAAGATGAAAATGGGTGTTATTCTTTTGCTGTATTTGAAAATGGAAACATTAGAAACTTTTATAGGGTACTAAAACTTGAGAACCTATAACAACGTAGTCTAACCTTAAATATAAATAACTTTTAATTTTAATTCAATAATTTACAGGACGTATGATTAACATGTCAATTGCTTTGACAGATCAGTGATATATTTGTAGTTTGATATCTAAATTTTGATTCTCTAGTTCTAGAACTTTTTTTTTTATCTAAATCGTCGGAGAAGTCATCATAAACTTAACTGAATTGTTCTTAGCTATATAAATTTTTTAACTTTAAACTCATTTGTAAGAGTTATAAAATGGACTAGTTAGTTGTTATGGTGTTCGATTGAGAATAGTACTCTTGCTATACAAATTAGCTTTGTTGCAATCTTAAAAGATAGAGTTAATTACACAAATAGTTATGTAATATGTAAGAGTTATAAAATGGACTAGCTAGTTGTTATAACTTTAGGATACAAGTTATAAGCTTGAGGTATATAATTTTATTATGTAATATGTTTGAGCTCTAACACTAAATAGTGTTAAAAACACTATATATTTTAGGCAAAATGATTAGTTTGTCATTCTAATTACAATAACATAATAAATTAAAACTTCCTCACCGCTATCTCTCCCCGAATCTCTTTCTTGCCCACGCACTGACAATATTCCTGAACCGGTTCCAGATCCTGCACCGCCAACATATTTGAACGTGATATATAAAGAGCTTAGTTAGTGTCTTCAAAATTATACTTAATTCATAATCAGTTGTTATTTTACTCACTCGCCCATAAATGTTGTATAATAATACAATGACAACGCTATAAAAGATTGGCATGGTGACGACGACAACCAAACGAATGAAAGATTAATACATCAAAACAAAACAAATAAAATAGCAGTCAATAATTTGCCAATTTAGTTTGGAGAGTATTTGAATGGGGGACCTTGACGAGAAAGGTCATTCTAGTCCTTCTATAAGTGGTCCTTTAATTCATTATTATGGTTTTTGAACCATTTTTGTGGTGGTTTGGTGAGCTATAGACCACCACCATTTATGTTTCCCTCGTTAAAACTAACAATGGGTACACCAAAAGTTTAGACATTTAATTTTCACACTTGCATTCAATTCACTTTACATCGAATTTAAAAGTTATCAAATTGTAGTTGGATGAATATTAGTTATCTAGAGGTTGTATCTTTGTGAACTCAGTGGAACCACATAACATCAATACACCATGGCTAACATTATAAGTGATTAAACGAGTTAAACTGAGAAACTAAAGAACACCATCCACATGATAACTGGGTTAATCCGTGGATTTAATACCACGTGTCAACAATTTTTTTCTAGTCTAGACCTCATGAAGTCCAACATATAACTCTAAATTGATATTTTCTTATATGAGATTGAGTTTACACCAACAAGTAACATAAGTTATGGATATTTTAGTATAGTTGGTTATCATTATACTTTTTAGTTATCTTATACTCAAGTAGTCAAGTGAAAGTAGTTATAGTTATAGTTAAGATTTACATATAATTCGTTAATAACATGACACATTTTAAAAACCGGATCACACTTTACACTATAAGATCTTAGTTACCAGTTGTTGCTGAAATAGTTAGTACCATGTCAAGTAAGAAACATTAATTATACGTGAACTTTAATAATACACAATTATTTTTTTTAATTACTAATTAGTGCAAATAGTTTTTTAAATATAGTTGACTTTTGTGTGTATGTATACTAGTTTGGCATTTGTAGCCAGGATGAAAATATCTATGTGATAGATACCTTAAAAGATAATGTCGATGTTATGAAAATATAATCAAATATGTTTTCTGTTGTAACAAAGAATTTTACTATTTGGTTGTAGACTGGCTATAGTGTTTCTAAGGTTTATCTTCTGGCATGGACTCTTCCATGATCTCTTATTACTTATTAGTACATGTAATGCCATTGCACGCGTCAAAAAGCAAGAAATATTTTCTTATAACCAGATTTTGGCGTAAGAGTTAGTATCAAAAGAGAGGAGAAGGCGAGAACAATAAATTCTAAGTAATTATCAATGAGAACTTAATACATCTTCCAATGAAGAGTATGGTATTTATATTGTATAGTTCATTTGAATTGTTCTATTGTAAACTAGGTTAGAACCCATGTATTACATGGGTGGAATAAATTTAACTTTTTAAAATCATTATATTTATAATAGATGTTATCAACCATTAAAGTTAAGAAATAATAAATATTTAAAAATTATAAATGACACATAATTAAGATTAAGATTTAAAATTATATTTTAATATATGATAGAATTTAGATATTATAATTTAGTAAATCTTAATAAAATATTTGCATAAAAAACTTACATTCTAGATATATAATTGTTTAGCTTATTTACTTAAAATCCTTATCAATTAATATCTTAAAAATTACCTACGAGTAATTAAATCATTCAAACAAAATCATATAAATGATTTTAGAATTTATATTAAAAATTTTTAGGTTGTTTGACTATATTAAGAAATAAAAAATATTATTAATCTAATATGAAAGAAAGAAATACAGAAAAGAAAAATAGAAATTCAAATAAG
>BJCN01194562.1:0-13819 GCA_018326445.1 Flaveria brownii
GATTAACTATCTAAGTGTGTTTGGTTCAACATGATTAATTGATACTTCATATACTTTGCCGAAATATAAATGCCAAAATATAAATGTATATTTTGTTTTTGCAGGATCAAATTTCAAGTCTTTTCCAAAATGCGCAATTTATGTCACAAATTACGCAATTAATTGCTTCGCAAAAGGCTCCAAATCAAGCCGAAGAAGACGATTCAGACGAGGGGGATGAATAGCGTATTGTATGATTGTATGATATTGCGTAATCTAGATTTTTAGCTTTTAATTATGACTGAATTACTTATTTATGATTGTATGATATTCCGTAATCTAGATTGTATTGAAGGGAACTTTGAATGTTATTGGAAAACCTAGGTTTATTTTAGTTGAAAACTGGATTTTAGAAAAACAAAAAAAAATTTAAAAATACCATTAGCGGCGACACCTGTCGCCGCTAATAGTTATAAAAAACTATTAAATGACGACACCTTTTAGCGGCAGTTTTGTGTTTAATAGCGGCGACACCTTTAACGGCGACTCATTAGCGGCGATTATTTGGTCAAAAGCGACGAACTATTAGCGGCGACCTATTAGCGACGACATGTCGCCGTTGTCGCCGCTAATACTTTTAGCGGCGACAATCGGGGGTATTAGCGGCGATAGTTGTCCCCGCTAATGGACGAATATTTTGTAGTAATATTATGGGACCATATGCGTGCAGCATGTATATTAATCAAATAATCAGGTTGTTTATATATATAAATATTTAGCACTAATTAATGTATCATCTTATTGTACTTGTACATTTTTATGTCGTCATTTTCGTGCTATTTTCATATATAGTACCAAATTGTATATCTATATGGGCACTTCTAGTTCGGTTTACATTATTATGGACCATGCTAATAAAGAATTTTGGTGTTAGTGCTCTACACTTTTTTCTTTCTTTTAATTTTTCTGTGTTTTTTTTTATTTTCAAGTAGATCTTGTTCTTGACTCTTATTTCAATATATATACATTCAAGCATCATTCATTTGGTTATCCTGACTAAAACTTGATGAAGTGGTCCAAACATAAAAGGGTTTGGTTAATGTGACGTAGATGCAAAAAGGGATTGTTCATCTATATTAGAGACCTAATATGTAATAGTCCAACATAACCGCACCATGATATTGTCCGCTTTGGCCGGGACGAACCACCATCGCCTCACGGTTTTGTTTTCACCTAAACCGGGACGTACCACCATCGCTCAAGCAAAACGCGGCACAGTGGGGAAGGTCTCAAGCCCCTTATATAGAAGCATTCGTTCTCCTTCCCAACCAATATGGGATGTTACATGTGAACTCGAGGTGGGGTTTATAACCATATCATTGTAGTGTATGCAAAGATTATTTATAAAATTTCACATATGCAAGTGAAGAAGTTATAACACGTTGTGGCTAAAGCTTATGTGTTTCAGGTGTTTTTCATTATGTTATATTACAACTTCTAGGTAGTTTTATACTAGATTCCAATAAGCAACTTGTGTGGTGATCAATTCTTCATATGCAAATTGATAGACAACACCAATTGTGAAATACATATGTCTACAACTTCTTCTTTGATAAACATTATACAACATATTTTGGAAGCTTGCGATTTGAAACCATGTGGTACATCCAATTGCTCCAACTTACAAAAAGGGACAACAACATGTTTGATGATTTTTTTTTCTAAAAACTGAAATATGAAGGGTATAAATGTAATTGTATGGCTTTTGATATCTCCAAATAAAGATGTGCATTGGGAGTAGAGATCTAGTGTTAGATTGAGGAAAATGACATTTGAGATGCATCCCCAAAACAATATATATGAAAAGGACTTTTGAGGGCTTCTTTGGCAGCAGACAACGTGAGCCCACCACTCCCTCAACTATCAAACAAACATCTTTTAGACCCCTGGATCTTTCTCATTTGTTTCAGATAAGGAAAAGCATCCACTTCCAATAAGGACAAATATATGATTAACTGCTTTTTTCAATTGCTCAACTTGGAAATATAGTTGCTACCCATAAAATGTTTCCATCAACCACTTTAGATATTCAACTTTAAGAAAATGAGGTTATATTTTTGCTTTAAAGAGTGGGTTTGAACTCGGTCTTTGAGTTTTTAACTTTAGATGATATATTCGATATTAGTAACTTATCTAAACGCTTTTAACTTTAGATTATATACTCGATATTAACAACTTATCTAACAGTTAAATAAATCAATGAATCCTATAAAAAGTGATCGCATTAAAAAAATCTTGAGTTCGTTACTGATAAAGTAGGATGAGTTAAATAATTATTGAAGTCATTAATATAAATCCTCACTACGGATTAAAAGTGATTTATTGAGGTTTGGGTGACCCGTCACAATTTTAGTTATTTTCTAATTTCCTTAATAAGTAATATAAGAAATATAATTAAATAAAGATAGTTTCTATTTTAACTACTCGTTTTTATTATAATAATTTAAAAGTTTCTTTTGATGTTGAAAATATTAATGTATGCATAATTATTACAAGAACAATATATGAGGTGTACGGTTGACATATTTTTACGGGTGAATTTCACATATATCCTTAAAAACTTTAGAATTATTTTATTTAATCAAATAAAACTTTAAATAGTAAACTTATTTTATGAAATACAATTATATGGGATTTACTGGGTATGTTATATTATGTTAATCAAATAAAACTTTAAATATCACATATGGGATTTACTGGGTATGTTATGTTATGTTAATCAAATAAAACTTTAAATATCACATATGTCTTTCAAAACTAATTTAAATAGTAAACTTATTTTATGAAATACAATTACAGAAATAACTATTTCACCTTTATTTTTCTAATACTTGGTCATATATATCCGCATACAATACTTTTCAAAAAAAAAATTAGATTTGAGTATTTTATTAAAAAAATATTTTTAACCCAATCACTTCTACAATTTTAAAACCATCAAATTACATTGTTCTTCACTTAAAAAACTGATGGGATCAAATACTCAAATGGCCAAATCGACGGTCAATGTTTGAAAAAATCAAATATCGTGGCAAATGTCTCCATTGTCACTAAATCAACAGATTGGATGTGAAAAACAAAGCAAACATTATTCACGGGAATAAAATCAATGAAGCAGTGAGGAAAACTTCACAGAATAATAAGTAAGTTTTAACATTGTTCCAATTAGATCACTCATATTTTTATTTGTTCTAATTAGGTCACTAAAGTTTTAAAAATGTTCTAATTGGGTCACTAATACTTTTATTTGTTTCAATCATGTCATTAAAGTTTTAGGAGTGTTATAATCAGATCACTCATATTATTTTCATTGTTTTAAATAATAATTCAGTTTTTTCTATAAATATTTTTGATTTTTTAAGAAAATTTCAATTTTTTTAATTTTTTTTTACAACTTATGAATGACCTAATTAGAGCAGTCATGAGACTTTAGTGACCTGATTGGGATAAAAATTTTACGAGTGGCCAGAAAAAAATTTATTAGTGACCTAATTTAAACAATTCTAAAACTTGATTATTATTTTACAAACTTACCCAAAGAACAAATATCTAAAGCTCATTGTATCAGATAAGAAGTAAAAAATAAATATCTCCCAAATATTAAAAAAGTAAAAAGTCATTGAGAGTTTAGTTCTTTGATGTGGCTATACCTCTATCGATTACAAGCAAACTCATCTTTGATGAAATTATACTTGTGTCGATTGCACACGAACACTCATCAAATTCTTTAATGTGCTTATACCTGATTTGAAACACGTGAGTACTAGTTCTAAATTTATATGTTGCGATTATAACTTACCTGATTATACCTAATGGATTTTACGTCGATTCTTTGAGACTTAATAATTTGCGATTGTAGGATCTGGAGAATTTCAACCGGCGCCCTAAAGAAGAAGAGATGTAACTTTGATCGATTGCTCTTTGATAATAAAAATAAAATAGAAGTTATAAACAATCATAAGATTGGTAGGGGTATAATATTCTTAAACTAAAACTTCATTTAATTCAAGTATATATGATAAGTTTGTTTTCATCAAATACATGTAGAATTTAAATTTACATAGTAAAATCTTCCCCTGTAGTTTGAAATTTGTACACATTTTTAGATTTAAAAAATTACATATAAAATTTTCCAAACTACTTGCATAATTATTCTTATGTAGTTCTGTTCTCCATTTTAAGGCCCATTTGTGAGAATTGGACTCCAATTTGTCCTCCACAACTTCATGATTTTAAGTTTCATTTTCCTACATTAAGGCCCACTAATACAAAATAACAGATTTATTTACATTAAGTGTGCTAATTCTATTAATATATATTATATTAAATGTATATTTTTGACATAATGACAAATATAATAATCACCTGAAATTATTGGGCAAGTTAAACTTTCAAAATATTTATTAGACGGAACATATGTAACATGAAGTCCACAAAAACGGATCGTGTCATCGTGACATTGTGACTGGATCTAGTTACGAATTAAACGCCTAGAAATACGGCCCATTAAAAATTAATACCCAAAGAATCAAGAATAAAATTCGAGGCCTACAAAGATGGAAGTCGGCCCATTAATGTTAAAAGATGGTTTTAGAACATTTAGAGTGAATTTTCTATCACTGCTTTTTTTTAATTAAATAATATTTTTTTATACTTTTTCTCCTGTCATAAACACACAATCATTTTTTTAAATATTAAAAAATTTATAGGTGTTAGAACAATGTTTTTTCAAATATAGCAAATAAATAATAACATTTTCTCTCTACTTAACTTACACTCAATCACACTCATTTCTTATAATATATAAAGAATAAACTCACACATTTATGGGATATACACTATGAATGCTCTCAAAGATCCAGAAATTGGTTAGGTTTAAAAATTGTTCCATTTAGTTTAGTTACATGCTAATTTGACCGGTTAGGTAAAAACCAAACTGTTTAATTCGAAAAACCAGTGTTTTTAATAACATTTTCTTAAAAGTAAATCGAATATAAAAACAAACAAAATAATCTTATTAAAGTTTAGCTTTGATTTAATTTTGAATTAGGAGAAATAAAAAACACTTTACCAACTTAGCTCATGATGCGCGCATGGTCCGTGGAGGGGCGGATTGCAAAGCGAAATATTCGATACCGTAAAATATATAAATTTGTAAATAGGATTATTTTGAAATAAACTAAAAGCGTTTTTCATGTGTGCAGGCCAAGCTTTGAAACACGAATACAAAAAATATCATAACGACTATCGACGCAAATAAGCAATTAAAGGTCTCCTAATTCACTCGTCCTATGCAAATGAGAACAAACCCCATACGTGTCTTCTATTCCAAAATGATTTTGGATATTTTATCAAATTAAGGGTCTCAAATAATCAATTCAGGGTTTTAATTTCCTAAAATTATGATATCTTGATTTTCAAATAGAAAGAAGAACCATTTAATATCATTTTCAATTTACAAGTATATTATGGTTTCGATTTACCTCAAATCATGTTATGTTTTAATTTCAATTTACCGATCTTTTTACGCCTTCATTGATCTATCTAATATCATTCACACCCCAAGTTTCAAATCACAACAACTCTTCTACAAAGTCTCAATTCAATGCTCATATATACAAATATCGATTGCAAGAGTAACAGTGGTCTGTACGATTTAAGGATTTTAATTTTGATTTCAAGATAAACTTTAGTATATTGGTTTTTACATTAATTTGACTTATGAAAGCATGAAACTTTAATTTAGTTTAATTAATGTAAACATGAAACTGATTTATGTTTTTGGTCAACAAAAAGGCAAAATTGCATAAATGGTCCCTATTGTTTAATCAAATTGCGTGTTTAGTCCCCCAAACTTTAAAAATTACAAAGATAGTCCAAAATTTTATGTAATCATTGCATGTTTGGTCCTTGGCACCGATTCAAGCTCTATATTATATTATCTCGAGTTACAAGTAGACATAAATTAAAATTATTAATATTAGACAATGATGGTAAATTTATAAACTGAACATCAAATTTGTATACAAAAAAGTTTTCGAATGTTTATGGATGTTTCCTTGTTCAATATAATTTTTTATCACCTAAAGTTTTTATTTATAAGTTTATTTTATTTCATTTCATATTACACTATATCACGACTTACGAAGTATTAACAATGATATTATGACTTACAAACCTTTTTAATCGAAAGCAATTTTTAATGAATGAACCCATGTATTACACGGATATTTAGTCTAGTATAATACTAAAAGAATAACTTCGGGGACACTTGACACATTCTTATGCTCCCTAGGTTTGCTTTTTCCGCATCTCTCTACTCATAAATAGTTACCTAAATTAAAAAAGATTAAATAATTTTAAATATTTTTAAGATTAAAAATATTTTTTAATAAATTAAGAAAGATATCTTTCTACTAATGCTATATTTAGAAAATAAATTTTTATAAAATAAAAATTTCTTCTAAAACATTAACCTTTTTTTAAAATATGAAATATTTTAATACTAAATGTTTCCAGAAAGTAATTTTTTTATAAACTAATAAAAATTAAAATTAGGAGTTATAATAAGAAATTTTTAAAAATGACATTTTTAGTACCGTTTGTTTTGAAAAAATTGTTTACTTTTTTTAAAAAAAGTTTAAAAACAAAATTTTTAAAATTAATATCATTATTTTATTACTTATAGTTATTATTCATATGTAGTTTCAACCATATCTTATTTAAAATATCATTTTATACTTCATAACTTTTTATTATATTTAATATTTTATTTTTCAACCCGTGTAATACGCGGATTTACTAAAGTTAGTATTAAATAAATAACAATCAGCAACTAATTAGAGATATTATGAACATTTATAAACTGATATGATTCAATACTATATTACTATATCCGACTAGAGGGTCAAAACAATCTGAAATTGCTTTCATTATTGCACATAACTTTTCGGTGTATATTATTCAAATGTCAACTTCTTCATACTAATATCATCACACCCACCTAATATCTAGCTCACGATTTGACTTGTCAACGACATGTTCAAATTTATCTCATACTTGATCATTTTTTTAAAAGTATCCATTTTTAATCTTCTTATAATTATGTATCACTTTTATGATCTGTATATGATGTGATCTCCCTTCAACCTTTAGTGTATAAGGTTTTCATTTCCAATTGCCTTGATTTTGGTTAATTTATGTAAATTTTGTTGCTTTTAGTTGGTGTTATGATTCTTGACAAGTAAAAGAAATTTGAGTATTTTTATCAAATTCTCAGAAGTTTGAGCTGTGATTCTTCCTCTAATAAGTCTTTTAGTGCGAAAATTTGAAAAGTAAGTTCATTGATGATTGTGAATGGTAGTAGACAAGATATTATAAACGCATCATTAAGTTCTTCGTATATTTGGTAAAAATGCAAGGTACATACCCTCACATAAACATGAGATTACCTGTTGGTGCGGGCTGATGCAATACTAAAGAAACAAACAACTTTGCAAATGAGCTATTAAAATTTGGTGAAGGTGACCTCGGTGGATCAAATGATGGGGAGGCTACATTAGATATGCCACATGATTTTCTTATTACTAATATGGTTGATCCTATCTCAGATTTAGCCGAGTTTGTGTATCCTTTTATCATTAGTAATTCTGGAAATCCAACTTTCTTTCAATGGAGGGCAATTCTTACTCCAAAAGTCAGTTGTTTAATAATTCAATGATCATTTTTGGTTTTTCCTGGAGACGAAAAAGAGTACCCCCAGTTCCGATTCTATAAGCCAAGAAGAATATATTCACGATACATTTAATGAGAATTTACACTCTTTGGATTTTCTAAACGGAATAAAGGTTTTTGGATTACCAAACCACTCCTTAGTATTAAAGGTTGGTGTTCGCGTCGTGCTTATGAGAAACATTGATAAAAAAATGGTTTGTGTAACGGAACTAGACTTAACATTATATAATTGTACAATCATGTTATAGAACCTGAAATTATATCAAGTTGCAATGTTGGCATCCGTACATTCATTCCAAGATTGAGTTTAACACCTTCTAACAAAATGATTCCTTTCAAGTTTAAAAGAAGACAATTTTCTTTTACTGTATTTCGCTATGATAGTAAACAAAAGTCAAGGTCAATATCTCTCAAGAGTCGGTTTGTACTTAAAAGAGACTGTTTTTACGCATGTTCACCTTTATGTCGTCTTGTCACAAGTCAAGAGTAGAGATGGATTGAAACTCTTAGCTTTAGATAGTGATGGCTAACCTACTAATGTTACTACAAATGTAATTTACAAGGAGGTTTTTGATCGTTTGTGACCTTATGATCATAAGTTGTTATATCTTATTTAATATATAACGCATTTGGTTTTATTTATGTTTATATGTTATTTAATAATTTACTCTCCCCCTCTCGCCTAAGATACAAACAACTAAAGCTAGTTAATATATAGAGTAATAATTGATGTCATATTAGTTTCGTGTATATTCTTCAAATGTATAACTAATCTGGATTGCTTTATTATAAGCAAGTTCTTGATCGGAAAGTGCAAGTGTTTTTCCTTTCGCTACTTCTTCCTCTATTCTTTATTAACAACGAGTTAGTGTTCGAGACTTGTAATATGTTATACACATTCCATTGCATTAAATTAGATTTTTAAGCAAATGTATATCTCTTATCGACATTGGAGGAAGTTTCACTCTTCCAATAGATTAAACCCTGCTGTTAAGATATAAAACGCGGACTTCAAAGCTATTATAGAAGCTCATACAATTAGTAGATCATGGGTCATGGTGGTTAGAACGGTGTATTCATATTTTTTTTTCACCAAGTCAAAATATTAAAGTTTTCATTAACTCAAAATGCGAAGTGGGTAAAAATCAATGTTACTATACCTATCATGCCCGTAAATTGGAGTGCTACCCCTGTGGCGGTTTACTATTGTTGTTTCTCAAAGTAATATATAAATTTAATATTAGGTTCCTACTTGAGTTACTACTTAACCCTGAACTCAATGAATCACGTATGTTTTCTTTAAAACCATATTTTTGTAATTAAGTAGTGATCAAATATGTCTGGTATAAAAGTGTTATTTGTATTTCTTACAAAAAATTCTTTGTCAACATGCAAATTTAAATACTCTAACTATTTGATCAACTAAAGTTTTAACATTTCTAAATTTAACCACAGGTTCAATACAGCGGCACCAATAACCATAGGAGGTGCCTCTCTAAAGTTTTTTCATAAATTTTTGTGAGAAATTTCTCATAACGTCACATTTTCCCCTAACTTACTTCAAAGTGTTCCCCCTAAATATTTCTTCTCAAAATGGCTCCTCGAACAAAGCGTCGACGCCTCTAAAGACGAACAAGGACGCCTATAAAGATAGTGGCTCACTTAAAACCAGACACATGGTTAACACAAGCGCTACACCCGTAAAATAGAGGCAGTCTGCCCATAAAGAGAGTCATCTGCCCCTACGCAGCCATCCCTACACAACAGTTGTTTTGATTTTAAGTTGAATTTAATGTAATTGTAATTAATTTTACTCATATTTTATTTTTCTCTTATGATTTTTAAAATAAAACGTTTTATGAAATTTCAAATATACCATTTCAACGTGCTTATTTTTATCTACGTACCGACGTATATTTTATTCAAAACGGATTCGGTCAACTTTATATCAAAGCGGATTCGGATCAAATTTATTCAAAACGGATTCCGATATTAAAGTTACTATTTGATCTATTTTTCATATGCTTCTAATTATTATGAAGATTAATTATGCCATACTTTAGAGTTGGATTACTCTCGGAGCCCCGTTCTGCCCAATCTTATATATTTTCATTTTATGTTTTATATTGCTTTTTAATCTAAATTAAAAGTAATACACAATTTAAATGTGGAGACAGGCAATCCGTTCAACATACAATGTTCGTCTATTTTCTAATAACCTCTTTAGTCGTTGGCATGACCGCCACGTGAACTACCTCTCACACTATAATTTTAAGACCAACTTGTAAGTTCTTGTTTTTAGGAGAGCTCACAGTTAAATTTTCGCATTAAAGACACATAGTTTTTGAACTTTAAACAACAATTCATACATCAGACAGACAAACAAACAAACCCAGTATATCCCACTCAAGAGCAGGGTCTGAAAGGTAGGTGTAGGCGAGTTTTTCCTCTATCTTGTTAAGTAGAGAAACCAACAATTCATACATCGTAGCAGAAATTTAAACCTTAAAATATGATTCATTGTCTTTGAACATTAGAAACAAGACTTTAACAGAACATAAACTAAACTTCTAGTCTTGAATATAGTTGGGTAGCCTCACACTCCAAGCTAAGATATCATTTTTGTTCTTCGTTTTACCTGTCAAACTAATATAAATATAAAAGTTGGCGTCGTTGAATGAATTCTAGTTTTAACTATCAACTTCTATCTTATTTTATCATGTACCACAAGTACATACGCTTACACTTTAATTGTGTCTATTAGCATGGACTATCTCTTTAGTTTTAATTGTCACTTTATTTTTAGACGTTTTTCTATAGCAATACTTTTCAAGTACTTTACTTTAATCTTTTCTTTATTTTTATCTTTAGGCTTGTACAAATAAAAAGCACTTTTAGCTGGTGAGCTAGCACTAAATTGCTAAGTTTATGTCACTATACACAAGGTATGACTTCTATTAGGGTGAACATGCACAAAGCAAAACTCCTATCATGTGAGTGTACACAAAGTATAACTCCAATCAAGTAAGAATACATAAGACAAAACCTTATCAGATGAGTATGCATGAGGCATGACTCTTATCAAGTTAAATGCAACAAATGGCAACTTCTTTAGTAGTGCTTACAAGGCTTTGAGATTTAGCTTTTACATATGAATTTTAGTATTTTGGGACTTTTTTTTATCATTGTTAGGGGCTGTTTGGTAACATCTTATTGAATAAGTGCTGAACCAGTAAGATGTCTGAACAAATAAGAAGTCTGAATCAATAAGTGTGTTTGGTTGTAAAACGGAAAAATAAAAACTCCTGGTTCGATATGGTCTCCCAAATGGGTTCACCTAACCACCATTTGGGCTCATGGTTGCTCATTGTAAAGGTTTCACTTGTAATTGGATTAGTGAACTGATTATTTATAACTCCATGGTATGCAGGGTATAAACTTGTGGCAATTGAGTAATGTTTTGGGAAAGTTAGTGTTGGGAAAATAAGGATCAACCCTGTTTCAGCTTTGGTTCCGTTGTAGATCAATCGGTGGATGTTGGGGGTTAGGGTTTTGAATTGGTACCCAAATCGGGACCCATCGGATGAAATTAGGATGAATATAGGGTGATTGAGTTTGGTGAGAGGTCGGGCAAGTTGCAGGGAGGTGGAGATGGTGGTGCGGTGGTGGTGGTCGGTGGTTTTGACGGTGGAGAAGAAGAGGAATGCGAAGGCGAAGGCGGCGGCGGCGGCGATACAGGTGGTGAGGAGGAGGGATAAGAGGAGGGCGGTGGCGGTGGTGCTGGTGGTGGGTTTTGCTCCCGCGGTGGTGGGGTTTGCTCCGGATGTGGTGGGGTTTGCTTAGTCAGTCAGAGACTCCATCTCATATATGACTTGGTAAGTGGTGATTCATAGCTATTTTTCAATCAGATGTACCCCAACCAAACAACCATGTCTGACTCAGTCAGACATACACGACTGAGGTTATTCAGACCCAAACAAACAGCCCCTTAGCTTTTACTGCTATTAACTTTGTCATTCTTTAACCATTTATCATAATAGTATTGTACTTTATCTCTTTATCATTCTATCGTTGTTATTACCTTATTGCTTTAGCTTGTTTTAGCTATATTCTATTTGATCTCTTTACTTTTAGTATTCTTTAACTTCACACTATTGTTATCATCTGTTTAAACTTTATACTTTGTAATTTACTTTACTTCCTATCATATTTTGTACCTTCACTTTACCTAAGCATAAGTTTAGATTAGTTATAGAGTTAAAAGGTTACTTGTGAGGACATAGTCTAGTTACAAACGAGTAACAATTTGTGGGTTCTTTACTTTAAACTTTAATTGAGTATGAGGAGTTATAGAGGAACAACTCTACTTAAGAAGGTTTTATTCCATTTATGAAGGTTTTACTTCACTTATGGAGGCTTTAAACATGTAAAACATACAGATCATCATAATAACTCTAGTTACTTTGATGATAAATATACAAATTGTCTTTTAAGAAACAATATATTTTCATGTAATTATTACAAGGTATTGATCTGGTTGTCGAGACTCGATCAAAAACAAGTTATTATATAGGTCTTAGCTACCTTTATTGTGTAAGGATAAGTAAGGTCGTCTCCACAGGGGATTGATGAAAAGTGTTTAATTAATACGACTCGATTAACTTAAATACACAAACTTTGAATTAAAAATTAGAACTTTGAATTAATTCATGAGCAAAAGTACATAAAGAAAGAAACTTTAGAACAAATTAACTTAGATTATGAAAAACAATCACTTTCGGATCCTCAATTATGCAATGTCAACAATTTATATGATCAAACTAGGGTTTGCCAAAACCTAATTCTAAATACTTTAACTTTTTGATTAACGTAATAACAAAGGATCAAACTTTTAGATTCGCAATGTTATTAACTCGTCTATATCAAACTACCTCTCGATTTTAGAGAGTTCACGATGCAAGGAAACCGAAAACTGATAATTTCAGAAAACAATTTTATCTATAAACGAATCTTTTAACATAACCAAAAGTTAAACCTACATTCAAAAACCATCGTCTAACCCTAATGAAAACACATAAAAAGTCTTACTTAGCATAATCAATTCTCCCGGAAGCAATCACGAAAAAACTAGCCAATAATGGTCTTTATTGAATCTTTAATCTTGTCTTCATGATGATCAATGATGATTTTTGTGTGTTTGGGCATCTTGCAAGCACAAAAAGACACCTTAAAATCACCTATCATCGGCTGGAAAAAAAATCCTCTTTTGAAGTGGGGTTGAATATCTTTAAATGTCTTGAAAATCCATGAAAATTGGAAATTTGTTGAAGATCAACCCTGGGCGTGTGACACCCTGTAATTTCAGATTAACATTTTTCAAAATTGTTGTCGTTAACATATACCCGTACTCGCAAATACTCGAAACGCATACGAACACCGCCACCGACATCGTTAAACTAATTGTAATAAATACTAATGCGGGTGTTTGTAGAGAATTCACATAAACGAGGTTACTTAAGGAATCCTATTAATTAACAGGGCTCGCTCATCTACGTCGTTATCAACCGAAACAAATTCGGGAACTCGGTACCTAAGTACATGGACCAAACCTGACAATTGCCAAACTGGGGCTGGGTATAAATACCCACCCACCAGCCAAACACTCTCATTTTTCTGCTCTCTTTCTCTTCTACACTCTCTACCCCCGGTTGTTCATCCTAGCACCAAATCTCACCCGATTGAACTCGTTTTTGTCAGATTAGACCACCCAACAGCTGAGGAATCACGATCCCAGCAGGTAGACGACCATTTTCATCCGTTTTATCACCCGTTTGCAGCAAGTATGGGGTTCGGGTGTTAGGGTTCAACCCGAATGCATGTGGTCGTGGGGGTGCGTGTGAGTTCAACCAAAGTGTGCATTTCACTTAGACATGTTAGGAGAGTGTTTCTGGAAGTCCTGATTGTGAGAAAACCGAGCATGGAACAGCCGAAGGCTGTTCGACCTGCCCAGCAGTCGCGACCTGCTGCAGTCCGCGACTGGGCCAGC
>BJCN01194579.1:0-17618 GCA_018326445.1 Flaveria brownii
TCTATCAAGCTGTATCTATGTTAAAACGCACCGGTTACGCGCGATTCCGTCGTACACCATCATCTTTATCCGGAGATGCTCACTGACCTTCAAGTTCTTCACAATCGGAAAATAAACAGTGTCTTTCAAATAGATCTGTTGCTGAAACGACGACTTCTTCTTCTCGATCAACGAGCTAGTGTGATTAAAAAAATTAAATATTATACCCAATATGTCACGGTTTGTCCAAACCGTGACATATACACCACCAAAACCAAGAAACTCACTCCTAATAATTAACTCATTCTCAAGGTGCAGAACATTCTCTAAAGCTCAATATGTCACGATTTGGTCAAACCGTGACACCTTTAGGCTTCAATATGTCACGATTTGGCCAATATGTGACGGTTTGAATCGTTTTTTTCCAAATTATCTATGGTGCGCCTAAAATTTCCGATTTAAAAAAAAAACATTGGGGGAAGTGAACCAATGCTAAGAATAACATTTTGATATAAAAATTATATATTGTAAATAGCGGGAGAAAAAAGTGAACACCTATAGGAAATTGTCTGATTTCTGGAGCACATCACTTTGAAATAACATTTGAATTGTTGCTCACTATTGTTTGTTGTTCTTGTTGTGGTCTTTTGATTGATTTTAAGGGTAACCGAGGAAAGAGTAACCAAATTGAAATTGTTGAAGGTATCAATCAATGGCGAACTTGTCAAGCCTAGTTCACGAACTCCGTGAACGGATCGCTGCATCATCTTCAACGCCTCCCAACAAATCAGACGATGCTTCTTTAGAGCTCCGATTTCGTGCTGTTATCCCCAATCTCCTTCACGCTTACGTCGTTCCGTCTTCTTCAGGTAACTTTCAACTCACCACAATCGATATCCCCATTTTCAATAATATCTAATTTCCTTTTTGGTTTATCATACTCTGAATCTGCAGCGAATGAGAGGGAAGTGATTGCTGTGCTGAAGTTATTGACTCATACGGTCAAGAATTTTCCAGGAGTTTTCTTTCATGGAAAGGCCAGTGCAATTTTGCCAATCATTTCTCGTATATTACCTTTTTTTGCTGAACCCTCATTCTGGTGAGTGATTGATTGATCCTTCAGTCAGCGTCTAAATGTGTGCCAATAAGATTCTTGTGCTTCGTGAAAGTATGTTATGAAAGTTCTTTTGTAAATTCATCGAATTTTCATTCTGTCATTTGTCCTTTCTGCTAATTAAAATGGTAATTGTGCTTTATAAACTGGGTGTATTTTCTTGATTCTTTTTCTTAGAGCTTTCTGCTTGTTTTGATCTTTCAGGACAAGGCTTTATGTTTGTTATTTTTTATTCTTTGGCATGAGATAGAAATGAACTTCCATAACTGCCTGGTGGGTAACTAATGTTCACTTTTCAGCTCTCGTCATGGAATAATCTATGAAACACTAGGATCCCTTTTATCCTTGCTTCGTATGGGAGATCGAGATGCATATCGTCAGTTTTTTGAAAATGTCATGAGGGTGGTCGAAGGTACAAAGCACATACACACATAACTATTATTGTTGCTTGAATCACCAATTGTCTAATTCTTTCTCTTCATTATATTTCTTTCATATTTTCTTCAACTAAACAAACAAACAAACATACCCAGTGTATCCCGCTGAGGAGCAGGGTCTGGGAGGGGTATGTGGTGGCAAGTCTTTCCTCTATCCTGAGAGATAGAGAGACCGCTTCCGAAGAGACCCCCGGCTCGTTCATATTTTCTTCAACTAATAAGTATATATATTCCTGTGATTAGATGTCCTGACTATAGCATCAATATCAAGCAACACAAGCAAATCAGAGCTGGAGGTGTTACTGAGGTGCTTCAGTGAGTCCTTCTCTGGATTTCCCCCCAACTCTATTGTCCTTGGTGATATCCCAGTATGCAACAATTTGGACAATCTTGTTGGTATTATGATCAACCTCACGGGTCATACCAGGTGGCGGCCTTTTGCTACTTGGATGGTTAGAGTTTCCTGTAAATGCTTAACCGAAGGAGCTCTAAATGTGGAAGGGCTAATAAATGTTCCATTTGTTTTGGCTGCGTGCAAGCTAGTGTGCTATGGAGATGCTGCTCTGCAAATGGTTAGTTTGACTATATTTGATTTTCATTCTACATCAATCTAGGTTAACCATGATATTAAGTGTCTTCTTTTTGCCCCACCATTGGTTTCTAATAAACAAACATCATGAAGGCTTGTTTCGACTTGGTGCGCATCTTAGGAGCTGTATTAAGCGATGGCATCATTCCTAGTGAAAATATGATTCTGTCAATATCCATCATACTGAGCGAAGTGGAGGATGGGCTCCCTGTATTCAGGTATGGATATCATTGTTGGCTATTAGTTATGTAGACCCATTTGGTTTGTATTATACTAAATGTGGCAAAATGGGCAGGCCGGGAAAACTAGGTTGACCCTGGAACACTTTTTCCTTAACTTATATTAGTTATTTTTATATAAGAAACCATATTGTTACAAAAACTATATTTTTATTACAGTAATGTTCTTGGTTGGATGTATCCATTTAACAATACACATAGGGTGATCTTCGATTCGTTCGACCCATTTGACCTGTCTCCTTTTAAGCTAAACTTTATGATTTTATCAATTTGACTCATTAAGGATATAACCCAACCTAAATATTAATAAATAAATGGGCTAGAGTTGGCACTGCTATATTTTACCATTCAGATTGTTTACCTTGGAATTTTGGACACTTGCTATCTTATGTAATTAAGGACTTGTAGTTTTACAACACTATAAGGTTCTGTGAGATTCTAGATGAAAGTCATGTTAAAATTTTTGTTATGTTTGTTAGAAATCAACTTCCAAAATAGTTCCTAGTACTACAGCAGCACTGTCCATGATATATGCTATTGCCTACTTTTAAACATTAACTGTTCAATTAACCATCTTAGAAGGAAGAAAAAATAAATCATATATATAAACAAAGAACATGCTTTTACTGTAGTGTCGCCTACTCATCAGCTTCTGTGAAAAATGAAGTGCATATTGCAATATTGCATGAGTACTATAATTGGAAACCTAACAGGGAGGATCATGTTAAGCCAGCAACTCATCTAAAGTTGTAAGCTGGTAGGTGTAGGTTGAGGAGCCACTTAAATCTAGGGTGACTATCGATAACTTTTTTAAATAGCCATTCCTATGTTGGATGAGCCAACAATGTTATTAAAAGAGATGCTACTAACGAAGAGGGCTCACATGGTAAAATCTAGAGGAAGAGTAGAGGAGAGAGAAAGATAAATATTTAGATTTTGCTAAGTGACAATATCTTGTCATTAGGAGTTTAAGTTGAAGGAGATGGAAAGTAAAAAAGTAAGAGCAGGAACATTGAAAAATATCAATTATAAGAAACAGGAAGTTCATGAAAACATTAGAAACTAGGTAATATCAAATGATGAGTTTCTGCTTATAGTAAGATTTGCAGGGACATTGATAAAGTATGCCTTGCAGGTCAAGCAAAGAAAAAGTTAAAGCAATTAAAACCCATGCCCTTCATTATTAATACTAAGGGAATAGAAATTGCATACATTAAGTATGATCCAAATCTCAAAAAGACATGAATTAAAGCATTTGTCGGTCATTAGTTATTCTCATAATCACATCTCTATCGATTTAGAACAGTTGCTCTTTTCTGTAGCTTGGCTTTTGCATGCTTGAGTTCTGCACTAAAAAATGTTTTTCTAAACTCCCCAGAAAGTTCTTTTTATACAACACTTCTAACAATCTTGCAGAGACATAACATACGATTCTTCTTTGGGTGGCTGCCTTCAATCGTTATACTCCAATTGTGCTGATGATGTTATCAAGCTGACAGCTGCTGATATAGTCGGTGTCTTTTTTGAGTCAGTGCGGAAGACTGAAAGTCCTGATCTCAAGGTAAAATCATTAACTTATTTCTGGATATCATGATTATTATTTCAGGGTATTGAGGGTCAACAGGATTGTGGGCTTAGATTTATTAGGCAATACATGTAATTTTCTTTCTCTTCTTTCCCCCCTCTCTATTTCAGGCCGCATTGTGTGGTGCATATGTTCGAATTGCTAAACTATGCCCCCTTCATATCTGGAAGCCTGAATCATTATTTACTATTATTTGTTCTCCAAAGCCTTATTATGGGTTGGTTGAGTGCTTTGAAGTGGCTCTTTCTGTTCTTGGTCCTTATCTTGTTGGAGAGACAAATAACGAACAAGATTGTTCATATGCATCACTGTCAACAACAAGTGGATGTGAACCAGGGAGAGCTGGAGAAAAAAGACCGCTTTACTCTCCAGATGTTCTAAATGTTAAGCGACAAAAGTTAGACAACTCTGAACATTGGAAGCCCAGTTCAAAAAATGAAGGAAAAAATGAGTATGCTACGTATATGTGGTCTTCACTTCTTTCTTTTGTTGAATACCTACAACCGCCAAGTGGCGTGGCTAACGGGCTAGAAAACCCGGAACTTTATTTGACCGCTCTTAGCATGCTCTGCATTGTTCTGTGCAAATACCCTCGCACAAAATTGTCAGATCAAATTTCTTGTCAGATGCTTGGATGGATTCCCTGGATTTGTGAGCAGGTATTATTTCTTGTAATGTAAAAAAACCAGTTTTTGACATGATCTAAATGAGAGCTACTTCTTGCAGGCAAACGAAGAAAATTTAGGTGGCGTGGATTTATCTATCTATCTTGAAGCACTTCACAGTTTACTGTTAAAACAGAGTAAGGGACTGTGTATTATTGTAAGTGCTTAAGGTCTGCAATCTGAACGTTAGGCGGTAGCATAAAATGTCTGAACGTTGAACCATTAAGAATGCTTGAAAAGTAAACTAATATAGGATTATAAGTTTTTGTTAATTTGTCTCTGAGATATATGTGTCTTGATAAGAACAACAATCAATAGAACGCAAATTAAATGCTATTCAATTGGCTTGTCAGCTGGATTAGATACTTTATGCCATTTTAAGTAATCAACGTGGATCACAAGCTGCATAGTGTGGTGGAGTTGCTATATTTTGACAATTTGAACCTAGTGCACTGTAATTCTACACATGCAAATAATTTGTTAGATCAATTACTAGATATTAAACTAAACTTTTAAATATTAATTATGTTTGTAATATTATTATTTGTGACAGTAGATGTATATGATAGAATTGGGTTGTTTTGGTGGTTGATATTACTACTTTACCGTTTAACGATTGGTGGGAGTTTTCCTCAAAAACCATTCATATGTATGTATATATATATACCAATGTCTGCATTACGAACTACCAATATATAGATATATCCTTCAATCGCTATCCATTGAATGGAGCTGCCTGATCCCATGTGTTTACTTGTTAATTTCGTTTACTAAGGCCCCGTTTGGTTCATGGAATTCTCGGGAATTGGAATTGGAAAATTTTCCATCCATAACTTGTTTGGTTGGTCAACAGATGGAATTGGAATTGGAAAATTTTCCCACATTGATTGGAATTCACATTCCTTTCACTTACCTATGGAATGTTCAGAATTAACATTCCAATTCTACTCAAAATTGACCAACCAAACGCGTTATCAATTTTAGTAAGATTCCAATTCCAATTCCAATTCCAATTCCAATTCCAATTCCAATTCCAATTCCAATTCCATTGCCATTTCCAATTCCAATTCCAATTCCATTGCCATTTCCAATTCCAATTCCAATTCCTTTGCAAAACACTCTGCGAACCAAACGAACCCTAATGATTGAGAGAAGGATTGAATTACCGCTACCCACATAGTTGCTGGTGTATTCTACAATGATGCTGTTTTGTTGTAATTTGCAATATTATCACTTTTACAGAGTTCCATTTTCATACCCTACCCGTATATACATGTATACAATATACATAGACACAAACACACACACACATGTATCTGAAATTGTGGTCCTTGTTATAGGGTTTCTTTCCATGATAGATGGACCTTTCACAGATAATGGTAATGCTGCAAATCTAGTGCAGTTAGTGTTGAAGATTTGTTGGGATCATTCTCTTATGGCAGCTGAATCCTGCTTGGCTTGGAAGACAAAGTGTTTCTGCCTTGAGCTTATTCCCTTGATGGGTTGTTTGTCTCAAAGTGGGAGTGATTTAGGTATCCTGGACTTGGGTCTTCAGGATGAATCAGAAGAAGTTAGAAGTGAGGCTGTCATTGCTATTCCATTGATTGTCTTTCTGTTCAGAGTTGATACCTTGCCACAGATTGTTAAGAGATTGGAGTAAGCAACTTCTTCATAACTCCATTGTTATTTTGATAATGCATTATATCATTAATAAGAAACAAACAGAAGCAGGAGCCATTCATGGTCACAAACTGAAAAATGAATAAAGATTGGTAAAACCTAGTTATATCTATATGAAATCAATCATGGGTGAGGGGTAAATTGCATGGTCTTTACCTTTTTAAAGGAGAAAAACCTTATTTAATTTTTTTTCTAAGATACAACAACAACAACAACAACATACATTACCAGTATATCCCACTGGAAGCAGGGTCTGGGAGGGGTTGGATGGTGGCCAATCTTACCTCTATCTTTTAGGATAGAGAAACCGCTTCCAATGAGACCCCCGGCTCGAAATGAATGAAAAAAAATAACTTATTTTTTTGTAAGATGATAAGTTTATACAGTCGAATTCATGTATGTTATTGGGAAAGTCGTCAAAATTTGTCAAGATTGACGGCTTATCATGATATATTTTTGTATCACTGAAATGATTTTGGGCTCCATGCGTTTTGGTTTTTGATATCTCTAGGGAAGAGTAGAAAATGTCTCAAGCAACAATCGTAGAGTGCTAGTATGAACCATTTTTTTAATTAATATGCTCTCCAGGTGAGTGTAACATATCAGCATTCACCTCCCATCATGCATTATGCAATGCAGATTTTTTTTAATATGGATCAAGTTAAAATTGTAATTTTGTTGATGTTTTTGTCAGGTTTCTATCAAAAGAGAAGAATGAGAAAGTTAAGAAATCCATAACCATCTCACTTGGTTATTTGGCATGTCTCTATGGATCTTGTGATGACACTGAAAGTTTATTTGAAAACAACTGCAAATTATTCTTAAAAGAAAACAACAAACAGAGTTGGGCTTCGGATCAGCTATTGCTAGGATTTTGGTGCTCTATGTGTGACAAAAAAGTCATTCACAACCATGAATTGCTTTCAGTAATACCCAAACTTCATAATGTGTTGAATTGTGATTACTCATGTCTTATCCGCCTCTTTTTTACTCTCCTCTATGATGAGTCCGAAGAAGTCCAGATTTCTTGCGTGACAATAGTTGGACGGATTCTTTTCCACATGAGTCGAAATGCTTTACATGAAATGAAACTTGAGTGGATAAAAGCAATTGATTACCTACTGCTTCATAGAAAAAAGTCCGTGAGAGAAGCATTCAGTAGCCAGATTAGTTGTTTCGTTGAGCATCATATACTTACTGGTTTGTTTCTCAATGAGCAAATATTGTTGGATAAGGTTAAAAATGGGTATGAAGCAGCTAATGATCCAGAAGTATTTGAAACACTTCTAGAAGTAACAGCAGGTATTATGGTTGCAACAGATTTAAATAGTCAACTCTTCTTATCTTCTCTCCTTTTAATGCTTGATCAACTTGACAATCCATACTTGACTGTGAGAATGTGTGCATCTAAGTTGATACACAGATCTTGTTTCTTTCATCTCAATGGAGGTTTGGAGCAAATTCTTGCTAAATCTATTCATATACGTATCAAAGTATATGATTATCTATCATTGAGGCTTGCTAAAAGCCCAAAAATGGTTGAAGAATTTGCAGCAACTCTTCTTGAGGTCAAAGGCACAGAACTTGTTAAAAAAATGGTACCAGTGGTTCTTCCAAAGCTTGTTATTGCTCAGGAAGACGATGATAACGCAGTCGTTATCTTATTTGAGTTGGCCAAATGGTTAAATACAGATATGGTCCAACTTATAGTTAATTGGCTACCAAAGGTTCTTGCTTATGCTCTTTATCAAGCAGATGGGCACAAATTAGACTGTGCTTTGCAGTTTTATCATGATCAGACTGGCTCTGATAAGAAAGAAATATTTGCAGCTGCTTTACCTGCTCTTTTGGATGAACTTATCTGTTCTTTGGATGTGGAGGACTCGGTTGATAGTAGCATAAGGTAATATGTCCCATGTCGATTTGATTTCCGAATTCAGTTTAACTGCAATATGTTCCATTGTTCCTTGCTAGGATCTCAGAGAAAACATGCTCCAAATTCCAAATCACTGGCCATTGAATTATTTAGAGGTGGATTTTCAATTCATTTACTTAAGCATGATTTGATTTGTGTTTTTCTAATCTCAAACGAATGAAAAAAAATTGTAGTTAAAGGGAGAACTGATAAATAGGTGAAGGTTATTGTCCATAGTCTATCTTTTAATGCAACCATCCTAATCTTTTTTCATGAGATTGGGATTTATACATTTGTAACATTGATTTTATATTCATAAATAACACTTCAGTTATTTTAGAAAATTCTTCAACAGCTTTTGCAGGTTAATTCAACTGATCTGACCCCTTTTGAACAATATGAAAAAGTAGACCTGTTATGACCTGTCATCCCATCCGCATGCGCCACCAATGTATGAAGTCTGCATGTCTTCAGATTATTAACTCTCTTTCATCCTTTTTATACTTAACTACTGAAGATGAGGAATGTGGATAGAGTAAACTCTTTTGTGTATTAGCCCTAAAATAATCAAGCTGGGATCTATTTACTACTTCTTAAACATGCACACCATGTTTTCACTGTCTGGTTCATTATGTGTTTAATAACAACTGCACTACGGTTCCATAATTTTCTTTTAGGAAGTTTTTCTTGTCATCGCCCATTTCCGAAGTAGAAAATGTTCTAAAAGTTCATTGATGGTATATCTTTTTCTATAAGCCATTATATGCAATTCCAAGTTTTCTTTTGGTAAAAATAAGAAATTATTTAAGAACTTAATTGATTTTTACCACATGATGACTGTAGTTCTCAATTTTTAGTCACTTAACTGTTCCTATACTGGTTCACAGGTTGTCAAGGGTGCCTCAGATGATAAAAGAAATTGCAAAAATTTTGACAGGAGATGAGGATCTTCCAGGATTTCTAAGGAATCACTTTGTTGGTCTTCTTAACAGCATTGACCGAAAGATGCTCCATGCAGACGATATTTCACTTCAAATACAAGCAACAAAACGTATAGAAATGTTGATAAATATGATGGGTTCCCATCTCAGCACTTATGTACCAAAACTCATGGTTCTTCTTATGCACACAATTGATAAAGAACCATTGCAGAGTGATGGGCTTGCTGTCTTACATTGTTTTATTAAACAACTGGCAAAGGTATCCCCTTCTAGCACTAAACATGTAATCTCTCAGGTTTTTGCTGCACTTATCCCCTTACTTGAGAAGCAAAAGGAACATTCTTCTTTGCATATGATTGAAATTGTTAAAATTTTGGAAGGACTTGTTTTCAAGAATAAGTCTGTCCTAAAACATAACATCTATGAATTTCCTCCTCTGCCCAACATTCCCGCCCTTACAGAAGTGAACAAAGTAATCGATGAAGCACGTGGGAACATGACTTTAAAGGATCAGTTACTAGATATTATTGATGGTTTGAACCATGAAAACTTAAATGTTAGGTATATGGTAGCTTGTGAGTTAAGTAAATTGCTGAAATTGAAAAGAGATGACGTCACAGTTATGGTTAATGGGGAAGGAGATTCAGATGTGGATGTTTTGAGCTCTCTGATTACATCTTTACTTAAAGGCTGTGCAGAAGAATCTAGAACTATAGTTGGTCAACGGTTAAAGTTGCTTTGTGCTGATTCTCTAGGATTGCTTGGAGCCGTTGATCCTGCCAAAGTTAAAGGGTCACCAAATCAACGGTTCAAAATCGCATGCTCAGATGATGATTTGATATTCGAGTTGATCCATAAACATTTGGCCCGGGCTTTTAGAGCAGCACCTGACACCATAATTCAAGACTCAGCTGCTCTAGCCATACAGGAGTTGTTAAAAATTGCTGGTTGTGAGGCATCTCTTGACGAGAATGTGTCAGGTTCTCGGATTTCAAAAGTCAACGAGTCAACTAAGATGGATGGGAGGGGTCAGAGATTATGGGATCGGTTTTCTAATTATGTTAAAGAGATAATAGCTCCTTGTTTAACCTCGAGGTTCCAGCTCCCAAATGTTGCTGATTCTGCATCATCAGGTCCTATTTATCGGCCTTCTTTGTCGTTTCGTAGGTGGATATTCAATTGGATCAAAAAACTTATTGTGCATGCAAACGGTTCACGATCAAGCATTTTTAATGCATGTCGAGGTATTGTGCGCCATGATATGCAAACTGCAACATATCTGCTACCATACTTGGTATTAGATACTGTATTACATGGTACCGAGGAGGCCCGCCATGGAATAACAGAAGAAATTCTTTCTGTTCTTAATGCTGCAGCTTCTGAGAATAGTTCTGGTCAAAGTGAAGTTTGCATTCAAGCTGTTTTTACCCTTCTCGATAATCTTGGACAATGGGTTGATGACATCGAACAAGAACTTGCTCTATCTCAGTCCAATTCAAAGCAGAAATTAAAGGATCATAGTGCAAATAACTCAGTAGATTTAGACCACTTATCTCTGCAGTGCAAACATGTCTCAGAGCTTTTGTATGCAATCCCAAAAGTGACCCTTGCTAAGGCCTCATTTAGGTGTCATGCTTATGCTCGTTCTTTGTTGTACTTTGAGTGTCATGTGCGTGACAAGTCGGGATCATTCAACCCGTCAGCTGAAAGGAGTGGGGTTTTTGAGGATCAAGATGTCTCATTTTTAATGGAAATCTACAGTGGTCTGGATGAGCCAGATGGTTTGTCGGGTTTGGCATCTCTACGCAAGTCAAAAAGCTTGCAAGATCAACTTTTAATAAATAAAAAAGCTGGAAACTGGGCTGAAGTTTTAACTTCTTGCGAACAGGCTTTACAGATGGAACCAACTTCTGTTCAGAGGCATTCCGATGTCCTCAATTGTTTAATCAATATGTGTCACTTGCAGGCAGTGGTTACTCATGTAGATGGATTAATATCTCGAATTCCTCAATACAAAAAGACGTGGTGTATGCAAGGAGTTCAGGCAGCTTGGAGGCTTGGTAGATGGGACTTAACAGACGAGTATCTTGATGGAGCTGATGAAGAAGGTTTACTTTGTAGTAGTTCAGAGAGTAATGCTTTATTTGATATGGATGTTGCTAAGATCCTTAGAGCAATGAGAATGAAAGATCAGTTTTCTGTTGGTGAGAAAATTGCATTATCGAAACAAGCTCTCATTGCTCCTCTAGCTGCCGCTGGCATGGACTCATATACACGAGCGTACCCTTTTGTTGTCAAGCTTCACGTGTTACAGGAACTCGAGGATTTTCATTCTATTCTTAACGGTGAATCTTTCTTGGAAAAGTCATGCGTTGGTCAGCCAGACTTTCTAAAAGTAATCGAAAACTGGGACAATCGGCTCAGATTTACCCAGCCTTCTCTCTGGACACGCGAACCACTTTTGGCTTTTCGGAGACTTGTTTTTGGTGCTAGTGGTCTTAGTGGTCAAGTTGGAAACTGTTGGATACAGTATGCAAAGCTCTGTCGTTCGGCTGGTCACTATGAAACGGCTAATCGGGCCATTTTGGAGGCCATGGCATCAGGCTCAGCTAATGTTCACATGGAAAAGGCTAAGCTTCTTTGGGGCACTAGGCGCTCTGATGGTGCTATAGCAGAGTTGCAACAATCACTAATAAACATGCCTGTTGAAGTGATTGGCGCTGCTGCAATGTCATCAATTACTAGCCTTTCTTTGGTTCCTTTAAACCAACCACCTTTACCTTGCAATACTCAAACATCAAATGAGAATCGTGATGTTGCTAAAACACTTCTGCTATATTCGAGATGGATTCATTATAGTGGGCTTAAGCAGAAGGAAGATGTGATTGGTCTATTTTCTAGGGTGAGAGAACTGCAGCCCAGATGGGAGAAAGGGTATTTTTATGCAGCTAAATATTGTGACGAGGTGCTTGTTGATGCAAGAAAGCGACAAGAAGAAAATTCTGATGTGGGTCCCAGGATGGGTTCTTCAACTTCTAATACATTTTCTTCTAAAGGTTCTAATACCGAAAAGCCTTGGTGGTACTTTCTTCCTGATGTCCTGTTATTTTATGCTAAGGGGCTTCATAGAGGTCATAAGAATCTCTTTCAAGCCCTTCCAAGGTTGTTGACACTATGGTTTGAGTTTGGTAGCATTTATCAGAGAAAAGGTGCATCATCCCATAAAGATATGAAACTTGTTCATGGGAAGGTAGTTTTTTTTCTGTATTTTGTTATTATTTTTAATAATTATGTTATATACACTCTTTATCTTCACTGGCAGGTGATGGGCATTATGCGTGGGTGTTTGAAAGATTTGCCCACCTACCAATGGCTGACAGTCCTACCTCAATTGGTTTCAAGAATCTGCCACCAAAATGATGAAATTGTGCGAGTGGTCAAAGCCATAATCACATCTGTTCTTCAGCAATATACACAACAAGCACTCTGGATTATGGCAGCTGTTTCAAAATCTACAGTTCCTTCAAGGCGGGAAGCAGCTGCAGAGATTATAAATAATGCACGAAAAGGATTTAATCAGGGAGCACCTAATATTTTGTTTGGTCAGTTTGCTAGCCTAATTGATCATTTAATCAGGCTATGCTTTCATGCAAGTCAGTCCAGGTCAACAACAATCAATATTTCTACCGAATTTAGTGCCCTCAAAAGGATGATGCCTCTGCAAATTATAATGCCTACTCTAGGATCAATTAATGTTAATCTACCCACTTATGGTGCAAGTACAACAGGATTTTTCTCAGCTACTGATCTTCCTACAATAACAGGAATAGCAGATGAAGCTGAGGTTCTTTCGTCACTTCAGCGACCCAAAAAGGTAAGCTGCACTTTGCACCAAATGGATCAATTAAGTTTTTTGAAAATCTGATGGTTTTTTTCTGGCCTAAAATACTTGTGCCATAAATTTATTTACTGTATGTATTGATTCTTTCTCTACAGATTATTCTACTGGGAAGTGATGGTGTCAAGCGTCCATTCCTGTGCAAACCAAAGGATGACCTTAGGAAAGATGCAAGGATGATGGAGTTCAACGCAATGATAAATAGGTTATTGTCCAAATGCCCAGAAAGCCGTAGAAGGAAGCTTTATGTGCGTACATTTGCTGTAATTCCATTAACAGAGGATTGTGGGATGGTAGAATGGGTCCCCCACACTCGTGGCCTTCGACATATTCTCCAAGACGTATATTTAAGCTGTGGCAAGTTTGATCGACAGAAGACTAACCCTCTAATTAAGCGTATTTACGATCAATGCAATGGTAAAATGGCTGAAGATGAGATGTTGAAGAATAAAATCCTTCCCATGTTCCCTCCTGCTTTCCACAAGTGGTTTTTGAACACCTTTTCAGAACCTGCAGCTTGGTTTAGGGCTCGTGTTGCTTATGCACATACTACTGCTGTTTGGTCAATGGTTGGGCATATAGTTGGTCTTGGAGACCGTCATGGAGAAAATATTCTTTTTGATTCGACCACAGGCGACTGTGTTCATGTCGATTTCAGTTGCTTATTTGACAGAGGCTTACAACTCGAGAAGCCCGAACTCGTACCTTTCAGGTTGACGCAGGTGACAATTGAATCCGTCTGTTTCTTTAATGCATGTGTATTTTTTTATGTTATTTATCATCAACATGATAGAAAAACTGTGATGTGCATATCCTGCATACGTATGCTAAATTTTAACGAACAAATTTTATTGACATGTAGATTTCAGGTTCCGCACTGCTTGAAATTATCTACATTTACACACATACATATATGCATATATTAAATCAGTTCAGGCTGTTAGACATCATTTTTGTAGTCAAATTGGATCCACTTAAAGCTTGTAGCTGCATTTCCGTGAGATTAGAAATGTCAACATATTCATGGTATAATTTTCTTGATGAATTCTGAAACCTTGTTATGGTATGGTGTGTGCAGAATATGATTGATGGGTTGGGGATTACCGGGTATGAAGGCACCTTTTTGAAGGTTTGTGAGATTACACTTTCAGTACTAAGGGAACACAGAGAAACTTTAATGAGTGTTCTCGAGACTTTCATCCATGACCCTCTTGTAGAGTGGACTAAAACTCACAAATCCAGTGGAGTAGAAGTCCAAAACCCTCACGCGCAGGTTTCATCATCTTTTTTCAGTTATAAAAACAAGTTTATATGAAGGAAACTCATATGCAACTTTTTAGCTATTTCATGGAAACTCAAATGCGTGTCATGTTTTTGTAATTATTCCTTCATAAGACATATACTAGAGCTAATTATTACTCATTGAAAATTCAGCGAGCCATAAGCAACATTGAAGCTCGGTTGCAAGGCATTGTTGTTGGTGTTGGAGCAGCACCATCTTTGCCTCTTGCTGTAGAAGGCCAAGTTCGTCGACTAATTGCTGAAGCGGTTTCACATAAAAACCTTGGGAAAATGTATATCTGGTGGATGCCTTGGTTCTAAAATCATTTATCAAGCCCGGGTATGCATTACCCTCTACACCCTTACACAATTAGGTGCAATTATAGCTATTTCATGGCAACTCAAATGTCAATTCATATTTTTTTTGATTTATTTCCTTCTGAAGACATGGTAGAGTAATTATTACTCATTGATAATGCAGCGAGCCATAAGCAATATCGAAGCATGGTTGCAAGGCATTATTGTTGGTGTTGGAGCAGCACCATCTTTGCCTCGTGCTGTAGAAGGCCAAGTTCAATGGTTAATTGCTGAAGCAGTTTCAATTAAAAACCTTGGGAAAAAGTATATCTGGTGGATGCCTTGGTTCTAAAATCATTTATCAAGCCCAGGTATGCATTGCCATCTACACTCTTACATAATTACTCACGTGAGCAATTTAGTTCAAGTCATAACAATTTAGGGGCGTTCATGGTAGTTTAACCGAATATATTGGTTCAGCATTTCCATTACAGAAAAACACTACTTTCTAGGTCAGATTTTTCATGTTCCAATCTCATCCAAAACCATATACACATTGCCACCTTGTAGTCTCGTACATTCTTGGCATGGTTAAAAATTCATCTATGATTAACAATTTTGAATGTATGAGTGCAATTTAGTATTTATTCTTGTGGTGGTTTATTCCACTTATAAAGCCGACTCCTAATAGAAATCATAAGTAGCTAAACTTGTAGCTTTATAGCTACGTTCATCGCAATCCAAAATGTCTCATTTAGCACTCACATTTGGATCTTGATTCCTATTCCTAGCCCAAAAAGTTAAGGAAAATCATAAAACTTCACTCCTACATCAATACCATTTGCATCCTCTAAGTATTCAAGGAATGTTCTAGTGAATCCATATATCTAGGGATCACCGTCCTTATTAATGTTAATTTCCTAATCGACGCACAAGTCAGTGGTGATGGCGTGGGATAAGGCAAGTTGGTCAAATCCCTATTTGTTAGGAGTTGTAATTGTTTTCTTTTTACCAAGTTAGGGTTGGACTATATACTGAATTTTGGTTGATTAGTTATATTTTTTTCGAGAAGTTTTTCTGATTACTTCAAACGTGAGAGTTATTCACTATATTTTTGTGTTCTTATTCTTAACAGACTTGAATTGGTATCAGATGGTTCAAGTCTTGATTGCATACCGACTATCATCAGATTTTGACTTCAAGAATCAAGAAGCATCCGATTAATCTAAAGCTAGAGGTTAGGGGTGTGCATGAAAGCGAACTAACCGAATTGTAACCATAATAACAACGGAACCAAACCAAAAAACCAAACCTTAACAAAATTCGACGATCTGGGTTGACGTTTTTATTGAATTTTTGGTTTCAGTTTTGACCCAAACAAAACCAAAAAAATGAACCGCGTCGTATTACAAAAAAAAAAAGAAAAAAAAAATCAATGATCAAGAAGTCTTGTACGTAGTGTCTCGAAGGTAACTCAACACACACCATAGTTGGTCACATGATAGTTATGGGCAATAGGAATTCCTACTTTGTGGTGTTGTGGTAGGCACCTCAACATCATAATATGGTAGGTCACATAGTGGTGGGCGACAGTGGTAGTATTATGACTATGACTCTGAGTCCGATTTGCCAAGAGCAAACAAGAGTAGGAACTAGAAACTCAATACAAGTGTTTTTTTAGCATTTATGCCAGGTTGATGCATAAGAATCTAGTTTAAGATCTATGTATGTGATTTTTAGATATCTCGGGTTTTGGGGTCTTACAAGAACTCGATCAAAATTGATGAATTTATAGGATCGGAAACTTCATGGTGTTTTTAAAGAGGGACCATAGTTTGCAAATGGAACCTGAAATACATTCAAGGAGATAATGAAGAGGAATAAAGAAAGACCTTGGGTGGTTACACTATTTCGATTAAGTGGAAGGAAACAACAGTTTCATTAAGATCGAGCAACCAAATATTATTAATATTGATTTTCTTTTATATAATTATCATTTATTATAAAATCAATTTATATGACTTAGGGGATAGATTAAATGAAAACCAAGAGAAATTGAAATTATGTTTGCAAACTTTTGAAAAAAAAGTCAAGATTAGATTAAATCATTATGTTTACTATACGAATAATACTATTACACATAAAATATTAAGTTTTTTTTTTAATATATGTGTAAATTCATGTTTGTTAAAAAAACTAACACGAGTAAATGCATAATGCATGTGCCAGAAGACGAATTCTATCAGAAGACTAGTACGTGCTGGAAGACGAGTATGTGACGAATGACTTGTTCGAAAAAAAAAAAGTTTGCCTTGTGATCCATGGTGAGACAAGCATGTGCCAGACGATAAGTATCATCACCCAGGGGAGACAAGCACGACAGATATTTGGATGGTTCATATAATTGAATGTTATAATTTAGGTTTTATTATATATAATTATGTCTTAAATTATGTTTTATTTAATTTTGTGTTAAATTATGTTTTATTTAATTGTGTTAAATTTTTTTTAAGATTTATTTCAACGGATCGATTGAGAAAAGAATTTATGAGTAATCATTGTAAAGAAACTGAGAGTGATTTCTATTAACTGATGAAAATTACAATGTGGCAACACCTCAATATATAGAGGTGGAAACCCTAATCTAAGGCCCATCAAGGCCCATGGGCCGGTTTAACGGGCTAATATAACTGGACTAAATAACTAAGCTATTTACATTAACAGAACTAACTAACTAGTCTATTTTACATTAACACTCCTCCTCAAGTTGGTGCATAGATGTTAATCATGCCCATCTTGTTACATATAAAATCTATTTGAGTCTTCCGGAGTGGTTTCGTGAAGATATCAGCAAGTTGAAACTCTGTCTTAACATGGATTGGTTGAATGGATGCCTCTTCAACCTTCGTACCAACCACCCGATCCCTGATTAGATGGCAATCAACTTCTATATGTTTGGTTCTCTCATGAAATACTTGGTTCTTGGCTATATGAATGG
>BJCN01194622.1:0-12674 GCA_018326445.1 Flaveria brownii
CGGAATTGCATAAACGTACAAAGGAGCTATGCGAATGAGTCTAGTCGTTCAATTGGACTATGCGAATGGGATTCAGTCAAGCGATTGAACTAATCGTGCGACTGAGGCTGATGTGGTTGGAAAAAGTCGAATTTTGAACACTTTGACATAAAATACGAATTTTTCAGGAACCCTAATCTGTCGTATGATGAAAAGTCAAAACTTTAACACATGCACTCATCAAAAACATGTTTTTCAAGCAAAAAGTGAATCTTTTGATTGAAAATGTTAATTTTAACACCAAAACTAATAGAATCTACGCAAAATCACAAGCCAAAGCTCTGATACCACTTGTTAGGACCGTTTTCATACGGAGTACTAATGGATTCTGCATGAAACCAGATCAAATAGCGTGGAATTCTATTTGATTGGTGATCCAATCAGTGAGAACGAACAACCTGATTGATCTAACGATTAAACAAACTTTAAGAACATGTTGGAATCGATCAGGAACGAACTATGAACTTGGATGGATGAACTGGGATGCTCTGGACGGCTAGGGTATGATAGTATTCGTAGTGTTATTTTTTTCCATGAATTATGTGGTATTTATAGGTTTTCAGTATCCATTTGTATGACTTAACCATTAGCATGGTTCAGTCATGCGACTGACTCATGCGTTTGACTCATACGCACGACAGAAGGTTAAGTCGTGCGACTGAGTCAATCTTATGTCTCAGTCACATGACTGATCCAGTCTCCTGGTTCAGTCATGCGACTGGTCCATAAGTATGGTTCATTAGTGCGTATGGTCCATAAGTATGGTCCATAAGTATGGTCCATTAGCATGAATAACCACCCGACTAACTTGAACACATTTCTGAATCATTATTGACTCAGAACTATGTACAACAACCTCAAACCTATATATAAATGTCATACATATGAGTAATACCAATAACAATAAGAATATGATATAAACAAAGACAATTAAACATCAAAACGCATATCATATTTCATTAAACATTTTCATTACAGATGTGTAAGAAATGAAAGACATTTACATTGAAGTACATAAACTAGGAAAGTGTATCAACATATATATATATATATATATATGTATATATATATATATATTTAGTGAGAGAGAGAGATAGGATCCCTTAAAACAAACTTATAAATGAAAACCATGAAAACTAAGGGTTACATATATGTAAGTACATTTTACAAAGTGTACAACTAATAGTTACGCATATGTAGGGGTTATGTATATATAAGTATGAGTTACAAAGTGTACAACTTAGAGCTACGTACATGTACGCCATACAAGTTACGTATACGTAAGTCGTTTCATCATCATCGACGTTCATTGGAGTTTAAACTAAAAATATATATAATGACCTAAATAAATAAGGTCAAAATTGACTCAAATATACTTTAAACAATTAAAAATTTAAATCAATTATAAATTATGTGGCTGGATAGTGGTGGTTTTCATGGTTTTTAACTATAAACATGATTTTCATTTGATCTCTCTCCTATATATATCATAGGTTCAAAATGGATCGATCTGTGATGATATTGTAATGCAATGATCAATATAAACACAAAGTAATCAAACACAAGCATATACTTCAAAATTTATAGTTCTTTTCATTGATAGTAGATGCAAATGGATACAATGTGCAAGGTGAATAATAACAGAAAATTCTAACTGTTTCGAACACTTGTAAAATACACATAATATCCCATTTGTACTAAAAATGAAAACAAAGGAACATATTTTTACAAATAAGTCCCTATACTATTACAAAAATAAAAATGACTAATGCTAATCTTCAAAGAGGCTCCAACAATGCTCCCCTTAAGATTTGCATTCGTCTTCAGTCAATTGGGAATTCTTCTAGTTCTTCTTTGACTGAGAACATTGGTTTGTCTTTATACATCTCTAATTCTCTTAAATATTTCTGAATAGATGAGTTGAATTTTGTTGCCAAAATTCCTTGCTCCGGCTTTGATTCATTCGTTTTGATCTCCATCTTTTCCATCACTTCTAATGTTTTTTTTTGATAAAGCAGCTATGTCAACATTTGTATAGAATTCAATGGTTTTGGATAATCACTTGAATGAATTTCCAAGACACCTTTACTTGAAATCCTTATGAATTCAATGTTCTTTATATCCTTCTTGATATTGTTTACGTATGCAAGAGCTTTCCTTAATGGAATCCTCTCTATACCAGCATTCATTACTTTAATCACAGTCATGAAATACTTCCCGTCATTCTCACCAGCCTCAGAAGATACACTTTCAAACTTTTGATTAGACAAAAATGAGATATAACTTGGATATAAGAGTTTAAGCTTAAAAACTCCAAAAAAACTAATCATATTTTATCCCAATCATCCAGATTTCATACTAACATCGGCTGGAATGATCAGCATGATAGAACCATCTCAAAATTGGTTTAGAAGTTTGAGTGCCATCAATCATTTTCAAACCAGGATTTGTTATTTTATCAAAATATCTGTCACTAAATGACTCCAAAACTCTTTCTTCCGTAGCTGAACTCGAAGCACCTTTCTTTCTTTTCTTCAAATTCTTAAAATATTCTTTATCCTCTTGATCACATTGGGTTTGAAGAAATGATGCCATTCTCGAAATACCTCGATCAAGAAGTTTTACAAAGTTTTCTTCTCTTTGTGCCTTTGTAGGATTAATCAATGGCAATTTATGCAATTCCTTCAGATCCTGCACAGGTAGAGCAATGATGCTAGAATAAAAATGATAAACATCGCATATAGCATTCATTCTCTTAATCAAAATGCATCAAATACTTCATCATATTTCCATGCAATGATCTTTACTTATTTAGTTTTATCAGGAACAATCATTGCATTCAGAAATTCAGAGATTGATTGACCTATTTGTAACATATTTCACACAATGTCTACTATAGATCTAGCCTTGTTCCACAGTTCTTTTTGATCAACTGAAACATTGTAAGCATGTTTTTCACTGGCTGGAAACATATCCATCAATTCTTTCTCCTTTCATGTGATCTCCTCACTAACTCCATTGATTTATCTCATGTGATTTCAACATTCTTGTTCTCTTGGTGATTTCAAGGTATTGAGGATTAGTTGTACCAAGTACAATCATCCTGTTGTTCTGCTTCTCAGTCTCTTAGAAACTTCTTACTAAGTTTCTCAAAGAAGTTCCTTGCAATCTATTCAGCCTTTGTCTAGGATAATTTCTTGATTGTAAACATAACTTCAATGAGGTAATACTCATATCTTCTGGATTTGGATGGTGTAACTCAGACATTAGAATGTCATCAACATTAATGCTTTCATTCATTGAAGTCCATTCACCATGCTCTAACTGATTTCGCTTGGATCAGCAGGAGCAGAGGACTCAACAAATAAGCATTTTTCATACTCTTCATTTATTTGAGACACTGTTAGACCATCTAAAAATACACGATTGTACTTTTTTTACCAGATACTTACATCTTTCATCAAATTCTAATGGTATATGTTCTTGAAATTTTCTAACAGGAGATTTAGCAATATCATGAATGTCTTCATCTTCTAACACTTCATCGTACCAATCATCTGGAAAGTCAGAATCTATATCATCTAAAGCTTCATTATGCTTCTGGATATCACTCTCATCCACATTTAGTGCTTCATCCATAGACTTCTGCATTTTTTACTTTAGTTCAGAAGATGATTCAGTCATAGTTTCATCAACTTTTCTTTTTCCTTTATGCTTCTGATATTCTTTGAATCATAATTTCTTGCACTTTAGGTTCTATCTCTTCCTTTGATTGTTAAACATTAGGTTCTTTTGATTGATCTTTCAAGCCTGCTTTCAATTTCTCACATTCATCATTCAATACTTTCAATTTTTCTTCAAGCTCAGTCACCAACATATCATTCTTTAATGATTCAACTTTCAACATCTCATTTTCCTCTCTCAACTTCTGGATAATCTCTTCTTGTTCCTTATTCACTTCTTTCAAGGAATCAAGCATATCAACATCATACACCTCTTCTATTTGAACAGATACATTTTATGTTGTTTTTAGTTGAGATTCTTCTGAAATGAATACTTTTTGAGTAGCTTGAATTGGTTATTCAACAACAAGTGTAGAACTTTGAAAGATTGGCTTAGACATCATTACATCAGTGTAATCAAAGTCAAAATTCTATTGTTGAGCAAATTCTTCATTCATATTTTCATTTATATCATCTCCAACATTCACTTCTTTATTCATATCTTCATCTATCTCATCACCAACATTAGCTTCTTCATTCACATAATCCATTTCATCATTCATTTCCTTTTCATCAACATTCTCATTCACCTGATCTGAAATTGTTTCTTCACTGTTAGATTCTTTGTCAGCTTCAGCTACATTATCATCTCTATCATTATCATCATCTTCACCACTAGATGAACTTTCATCATTCTCAGGTTAATCATCATCATCATCAGCTTCTTCATCTTCAAACTCAGATACAACTTGAATAACATCCTCAATTAGATCATTAGGATCAATAGGAGCATCCTCAGTCAAATGAAAATCATCTTCATTGATGTTTACATCATCCCTTGTAACATTTCTGTTATAGTCAAAAACAGGTACATTCTGAGCACCAGTAATCATTGCAAGTCTATTGTACACTTTTTTAGACATGTGCTCAAGATCAAATCTTTCACCATTGACTCCATATGCATGAAAATTAGGTTTTTCTTCATTTATAATCATCTGGAGAAATCTGGGATACATCAAGTACTTGTTTCTCTTTCCTTTCTCCAGATTGTAAGCAAATCCATTAAGAATCCATTTAACCATATTAAATCTTCTTTTTATGGCTAATGCTACTATTGGAGATGCTATGTCAACAGGAAATGAATTCCAACCTTCACTCCTCTTTGACATATAGTGTTGAAATATGTAACATAACAGCTCCCAGTGATTGTACACCCTTGCTCTAAAGAATTGTTTCTTTGGGAAGTTTTCTAGATGACCCATTGCCATGAATGTCGATCTACACTCATTAAATGAAATCTCAGCCAAGTCTTGTGGGTCATTGCTTCCCAATCTCTAAGAATCCCTTATTGTCTTTTCAGAAACTTCTGTCTTTGATCAGTGATAAAACCTCTAAACACTTTCCTTCCATCATCATCTCTATCAATCTCAGCTATTCTCTAAAATTTCCTTATTAATCTTGCATATATGACTGGCCTTGGATACATAGCATACACATATTTTGTTCTCAATAAGAATCTAATCATATCTTCATATCACACTGCATCATGAACATCTTTATTTATTAGCTGCAACATTGTGCTTTGGCTCAAACTTTAATTCTGTCATCTGTTAAACACAAGACAAACAGTAAGAATAAATGAATAACAAAGATTTAATTCTTATTATGGATTATCAAAGTACTTAGTAATTTTTAAAACTTTTATTTGATGAATGTCACTTAGAAAATTTTGTAAGTGTTGAACACACTATACCATATGAACAATTATATTTGAATTCAAGTTTTAAAGATTTAAAGACTACTAAACATTAACAATATTTTATAAAACCAGTTGATTATTTGAATTTTGATGATTTACAACTTTATTTTGATTAAAAATTCAAAATGACTTTTCATTTCTTGTTATTTGACTGTCGACTGATGAACACCAAATCATCAAGAACAAAGTATGATAAAATCATGTTTTGATTATCCCAAAGTGAGTGAAAATATGTATTAACAACTCATTAATGTTCAATTTTGATGATTCTCAAACATTTGATTCTTAAATTTTGAATTGCATCACTTTTTAGGGTTAATATGCCTGAATAGGTTTCGAACGCCTAATCAATTATTCTGATTGTGTTCTAAAATTTGATGTTTAAGCTCAACATGATGTTCAAAATCAATGATTTTAACTACTAACACAAAGATTAAATGGAAATTAATCAATACTGAGATAATGAAGTAAGTCATATAAGCTAATAGAACATAGAGTTTTTGAGTTTAGATGTGAAAATGAAGAATTCTACCAAGTGTTGAATATATAAACAAATAAAACAAACATGCCCAGTATATCCCACTCAAGAGCAGGGTCTGGGAGGGGTAGGTGGTGGCGAGTCTTTCCTCTATCCAGGAAGATAGAGAGACCGCCTCCGAAGAGACCCCCGACTCGAAGACAAGGCAAAAGTGTTGAATATATATAAGTGTAAAAACTCTTAGGCACATGGACACTGTGTAGGCGTATGAGCACTGTTAAGATGCATGAGACTCAGATGCATGAGCATACTTGGTTACATTTTCTCAGAAAAAACCTTGGACGCATGAGAACTGTTCAGGCGCATGGGCAATATTCAGATGCATGAGTTTAGGCGCAGGAGCACTGTTTAGGCACACGAGCACTGTTCAGGCGCATGACCTAGACAAAAATGCCTAACACTTGATCAATTTCATGAACCCTTAGTCCAAATGAGAACTGTTTAGGCGCATGAACCTTTCAAGTATCCACAACTAGAAATATTTTAACTTTGATACTGTTTAGACGCATGACAACTGTTTTGGTTAGGCACATGAGATTGAACCAAAACGCCCAACACTTGTACAAATTTCTAAAATTTTATCATACTCCTGAAATGGACTTTTTGACATTGTTCAGGCGTATGAGAACTTTCCATACGTCTAACACTTGGAAATTTTTCACAAATTTCATCAAAACGCTATTTATGCACATGAACATTGTTCATCATAAATTTTCACGCTTCACATTTAGACAACTTTGACTTTCACTTATCACACATTATTCAAATGTCAAATTATCATTTTTAATTTTCAATCAAGCACAAATATAAAAATTTTATATATTCTTTAATTTATTTAAACAATTTCTCATCATCTTAATCTCTGTTTTTGTAAAATTTTCAAAAATACAAATGATCACATTTTTTATAACAAGAAGCTTTTTCACTTGTGTTAAAATATTTTCAGGCTCAAGTTTTCATCATATCAAACACACACATGCTTGTCATATATAGCTTCCTACTTTTCATCCAAACATTTGATTTTGATTATTTCTTTTTCATTTTACACTTCATTAAAATAAAGCAGAATAAAAGTCTACTATATACATAATTGAATCATATGTATGCAGTGAGATCATACGAGTAAAGATCAGCACATTAAAATAAAATAAATTACGAATGGTCATAGATAATGATTAAATCCTGATCAGGTGTGTTCGAGGTGAGTGATTTGACAAGGAGACACAAGATCCAAGGACAGACAATAAGTGTTTTTGACAAAAAAATTAGCTCACTTACTTTTTCAATTCTTGGATTGATTAGGGTTTGATTAGATATGACATGATGTTACCCATACTTAGACATAAAGAGATTAACCATCATCAAGGTATGTAAGAAAGCACATCTTCTCAACTTATTAACCTAGCATATACTTATAACCAGATCTCACATTTATAATTTAGAAGAGAATTATCATGGATAAACCATTTGATAATCTCTAAACCATCCATTTGAATGAGTTGTGCACATTGGCATCTTTTTGCATCCGGTGAGAATATCCAGGTCTGTAATCACTTACAATAGAGGATATCTCAGCACTTCAGGTCTATGATCACTCATAACAGAGAAGTGAACAGATGCTTGAAATAGATCTCATGGTTATTCATAAAGTCTGACATGATCATATATGATGTGTGAGGTTTGTAACTTTACCAGCAATCAATCAGATAAGCTGATACTACTCATTAGTACTAAGATGAACACACATACATGCATAGTTGATTTAGATTAATCACAAGAATTTACCTTTTCAGTATAATTGTATGAGTTTACCTACACATCATATCCGATCATGTCAGACTTTATTATCGAGTGAAATATGCAATTGTTTAAAACTAATGTACTATCATTTCTCACATATTGCACAAACGGATTCATTTCTAAATAATATATGAACAAAAAAACTCTACTTTTGTATTTTTTTAAATTTTCTATTTGCTTTTACTATTTTCTATTTTTATATTTTTTTTTACTTTTTAATACACACACTCAATATATACAATTAGGCAGTCAACTTTGACAGTTTCTCTTCAAATGTTATTGTTTATATATGGGAGAGGGTTCTGTTCATTTTTATAATTCAATACTAAAGAAACTCAATCATGCAATTAAACATGATTTATGAGACCAGTTGACCCGACCAAATACTCAAACCTACCTGGCAAGAAAGCTTTTGTAAATAGATCACTCAATTGTTTTTCAGTTAATATTTGAACCAAAATGATTAAAACTTTTTCAGAGTTATCTCTGAGAAAATGATATTGAATTTCAATATGTTTTGTTTTGGAATGTTGGACAGGATTAGATGTTATAAACATAGCAGCCGTGTTATCAATGCAAATAAGAGTTTTAAGAAAATTGAACCCATAATCCAGCAGTTGGTTTTGTAACCAAAGAATTTGAGGACATCCTGCTGATGCAGCTATGTACTCAGCTTCTGCAGTTGAAACAGATACATTTGTTTGTTTCTTATATTGTCATGAGACTAATCTGGGACATAAAAACTGACAATCACCCGTTATAGATTTACAATGCTGACAACATCCCTTATAATCACTATCTGTATATCCATGTAACTCAAAGTTTTCTTCATAAAGATACCATTACCCTAGAGCCGGTTTTCCTTTGAGATATCTCAATATACATTTGACAACAATAAGGTGAGATTCCTTTGGGTCTGATTGATACCTGGCATAGACACAAATAGCATATATTATATCAGGTCTATATGAAGTAAGATACATCAAAGAACCAATCATAAATCTGTATAAAGTTTGGTCAATAGTTTTTCCTTTCGAATCAGGGTCAATCTTGGCATTGACGTCAGTTGGAGTTCTGATGGATTGACAATCTTGCAGTTTAAGCTTTTTCAAGAGTTTTTCAATGAATTTATTCTGATTAGTAAAAATTCCATCTGTAGACTATTTCACTTGCAATCCAGGGAAAAAATTAATTTCTCCTATAGAACTCATTTGGAAATGATACTTCATGATTTCTTCAAATTCATTGCACAATTTTAGACTTGTTGAACTGAATATGATATCATCAACATACACTTAAACACATAAGAGATCATCAGCATCCTTCTTTATAAATAAAGTCAAATAGATTTTCCCTCTTGTGTATCCATGCTGGATTGATTGTTATAACAAAGTGTCATTCCAAATTCTAGGAGCTTGATGAAGACCATACAATGCTTTACTAAGCTTGTACACACGATGAGGATGTTCTGAATCTTCGAAACTCGGAGGTTACTTAACATATACATCCTTAGTGATTGGTCCATATAAGAAAGCACCTTTTACATCCATCGGGTACACCTTGAATTTCATATATGATGTATAAGCCAGGAAGGCATGAATTGCTTCAAGTCTTGCTACTAGAGCAAATACTTCATCATAATATATTCCTTCTTCTTGGGTGTAACCTTGTGCAACGAGTCTCACTTTGTTGCGACGAACAATTCCTCGATAATCTGATTTGTTTCTAAACAACCATTTTGTGCCAATGACATTTTGTCCTTAAGGTAAATCCACAAGCTTCCATACATCCTGTTTGCGGAATTGTAATAACTCTTCTTGCATAACGTTGATCCAACTATTGCCCTTTAAAGCTTCAATGATGGTTTTACGGACAATTTGAGATTATAACACGAGTATAAGCAAAGATTTGCTCTTTCTAAACGACTTATAATATTTCTCTTAGTCCATGGACCTATAATCTGAGATGTAGTATGGTTCTTGTGAACACGAGACGTTGGAATCCCATCTTCTAGAACACGAACATCCAGATTAGTCTGGTTCAAGTCAGATAGCTACTGCAATAGGTTTGAAGTATGTGGAGCGAAAATAGGAACTTGAGTTGGTGAGTTGATAAAGTAATCTAGATGATCAGTACCAATTACATCATCAGAAACTGATGATGTGCCAAACTCAGGTTGAATAATTCAGGACCATCATTGGGAATAGGTTGTGAAAAATTTGAATGATCAGAATTTGGAGGATTTTGAGCATGATGAGATTATGATTGATCATTAGTTTCAGAACGAAAGATAGAAGCTTTGACAAATGAAAAGAAAGGATAATCAGGGCTTGAATCATCAATATAATCAGAATCAGAATCATCATTGAAAGATCTTAGATCTCTTCCTTGTTTCTTCTTTTCACCTGAAATTTCAAATAAGTTCGAATACGCAAAAGGGAAGATACTCATAGAATGGCAGAGGCAAATAGAGCTTTTGCACATTTTTGTTAATCCATGAATAGGATCTATACATATCGCTCGGAAAAGAATCAAGAGAAAAAGAAATAATCGGAATTGATCGATATATTTCTCGAAACAAATGAAAAGGAAAGAAAAGATGAAACCTAAATCGTGGATCAACTAAGCCCTTCTGAGGACTTTCTAAAGAATAAGAAAGAAGAACCTCATGTAAATACCATGTAATAAGGTTTGATCTTATTCATGGATATTCCGTAAATATCCCATTCCAAAAATGGAAACAATTGGGATTTTTTTAGAAATTGGATGCAGTTACTAATTGATCTGGCTTGTATAGAATGAAAACCTCATTCTCGATTCTACGATATTTTTTATGAAAGCCTTTCATTTTCTTCTCTTCGATGGAAGTTTGATTCTCCCAGAATGTATCCTAATTTTTGGCCTAATTCTTCTTCTGATGGTCGATTCAACCTCTGATCAAAAAGATATACCTTGGTTATATTTCATCTCTTCAACAAGTTCCCATGGAGAGAGGAACCTATGATTAGCTTTTCGGGAAATTTCCAAACGAACAATTTTAATGAGATCTTTCAATTTCTTATTTTACTATGTTCAACTCTATGTATTCCTCTCTTCGTAGAGTACATTGAATATACAGAAATGGCTATAACAGAGTTTCTCTTATTCGTATTAACAACTACTATAGGAGGAATGTTTTTATGCAGTGCTAACGATTTAGTAACTATCTTTGTAGCTCCAAAATGTTTCAGTTTATGCTCCTACCTATTATCTGGGTATACCAAGAAAGATGTACGGCCTAATGAGGCTACTATGAAATATTTACACATGGGTGCGGCAAGCTCTTCTAATTTGGTTTATGGTTTCTCTTGGCTATATGGTTCATCCAGGGGAGAGATCGAGCGTCAAGAAATAGTGAATGGTCTTATCATACACAAATGTATAACTCCCAGGAATTTCAATTGTGCTCATGTTCATCACTGTAGGAATTGGGTTCAAGCTTTCCCCAACCCCTTCTCCTCAATGGACTCCTGACGTATATGAAGGAGTGGGGTTCGTTCGATAAATTCCTACCTCTCTATCTATCTTTGAGATGTTTGGATATTTCAAAACTCTGCGGACATGCAGGAGAGAAATGTTATCCCCATTAGACCAAGACAGAACTTTTACTTGTTCAAATAACAATTACGGTGAAGCAGGGTCAGGAACGACGAATCTCTTTATGATAAACAGATCCGTTTTGCAAGTTCATTATTACGGGTAGTTCCTACAAAGGATCAGACCAATGACGTATACAATACTTGAATTCTCGGTGTAGATGCTACATAGTTGGTCCTCATCCTTCAGAGACTATGAGTGTAATAAGAGCATCCGTCAAAAAAAGTGTAAGGCCCCGTTCCCGGGCACCTCACAGCTGGTCATCTTCACACTAAAAACATACATTTCTGTTAACTTTAATAAAATCATGCAACGGAAACTATGAAATAACTTTTCATTTTACTATAAATGCTTTTGCAAAGTGATACAACATCCATTACAAAACATCGTTTGTTTGCATTACAATATAAAAGCTTAAACAAAAGAATGCCATCCCAAAAAGCGCTGAGTAGCCGCCCCGTGCCATCCTCAGCAACGTTACCTGTCAACTTGAAACACATAAAAAGTCAGCGTTGTTGAGTGAGTTCTAGTTTTATAATAAACATACTTTTCTTTCGTTAAAACCGTTCTTTACATACATGCAATCACACAACATACGTACGCATAGATAATATCATTATTATCTTCATCATTCTTTCGTTAACTTTCGTTCCCTTAATGTACATCGTTAACATTTACATTCGTTACTTTCGTTCACATTCATTCATGGATTCTTACTTGCATACGTACGTTCCTTACTTTCATTCGTACATTCATTACATTCGTTCGTATATTTATTACTTTTGATGACATGTACATTACCCCGAACATTGTGCACGAAGCGGGTAACTGAGCCTGAGGTCTTTCATAGACCTCAAACATTGGGCATGGAGCTGGCTCTAGTACCTAGGGTAAGTACATCAATCACTTATCTTTTCTCTTTTCATTCTGGTTCAATGCCATATGCTATACCCCAAACATTGTGCACGAAGCTGATGCTGGACCTGTGGTAATTAAATCACGAACCTTGTGCACAAAGCTGATCCAGTCATCTAGGGTAAGTGGCAAGGATCCCGTACATATCATCAATCACAAAGACTGGACCCCAGTGTGCATCCTTCGGGGTAGCTAACCCACACACCGTTTAGCTAACACCTTCATTGGGTGTGCACCTCCATACATTTGCTTGCAAGCCTTTCTT
>BJCN01194624.1:0-11915 GCA_018326445.1 Flaveria brownii
TTCAATTTTCCTTCCTCTTTTTCTTTGTGCAAATATTAGTTGATGAGCTCCAAAAATTGAACTATATTTCTCATTCTTTTCTTCATGTGGTTTGAACTTTAAATATATGAGTAATTCATGGAGTTGTTCATAGAGTTGTTGAACAATTTTAAATCATGGAGTTGTTCATGGAGTTGTTGAACAATTTAAATCATAGAGTTGTTGAACAATTTGCATCTCAATAATAATTTGTTTTAAAACGGAATCTATTTATTCAAGCTTAATAAATAAACATTTATACTAAATAATTTATAACAATTATAAATTATAAAAACCCGATATAGTTCGTAAGCGCCAGTTAATCAAATTAAGTGGACTTAATATTTGTTGCCCAAGGTGTAACTCTTACGGGTCATAGCTCGGTTGGCAACGTGACGTAACCGAACCCGTACATAATCCAACATGTAAATCTCAAATTCTTTTATTGAACTATTGATAAAGATTTGATGTTCCATATAAAGTTAAGAAGATTAAATTGTATTTAACCTTAAACTTTATGTTGATTTATTCCCCTCTAGCCCTTAATTTGAGTCATAAAAAAGAGTTTTGTTTTTTTTACATTTCATATACGAATATTATCTCCGTATGAAGCTATAATAAACTGAATTAGATCCGATGGCCTTAAATCAAAAGTATATGGGGATTGCAACTTTATATTTCCTTTCTTTGTTGCCATCAATATGATATTCCCAGTTTTGTTTTATTGTTTTGAACCTTTTCAAATCTGTTCAACAATTACAATTTAGAAAAAAAAATCATTATAAAATATAATATCAGTCTTTTTCTATTCAAACCTTTTGACATAAACGTCAAATTAGTATATTCCATTTGATTACAAATAAACACCAAACAATAGTTTTTTTTTAATAATAAGTTGATTACTTTATTTTCATCATCATGATTTCCAGATCTCTATGGTTAACTAGTTAGACAAGTGTTAAAATCAAATGATGTTATAGATAATAACACTCTTCATTCATAAAGATTAAATTAAATAAAATATGAAGCTTGAAGTGAAATAAACAATACATAACATTATGAGAATTGTTTTTTAAAAATAAAGTTTACCAAAATCCGGTACAACTTGTCAAGCCTAGTTCTCCATTTCAACATATTCAACTAACAACCAACCTCCGTTTAAATAAAAATAGTTAAGATAAGATCAACCTGACTAATTACGTAACGGTTTAATGGGCAAATCTAGTATAGTTATAAAATTATAGCTAGTTTCTTTAGAACCACAAACACACAAACATACGACCGATACTACTCTTAAATTTACATAATTTTTCATCATAAGACTCAAACCGTCAAACTTATGGAAAGAGACATTACTATGTACACACCAAATACCATAGGGCTGTAATTGTATTACTGATGCTATAACAATCAGGAGGCTTTCTTAGTTGTTGATTTTCTACTAAAGGAGTCGAGGATACGATTCCAGCTGGAATACAAGTAAATGAGCCCGATTAACATAATAGCTATCATTCAAAACAGAGTCTTATATTTGCGTTTAAAAAAAGATACCACCCCTACTCAACGTCACGTGCCACTCACGTGACCACAAGCGCCCCTTTTAAATACAAACCATTGTTGCTTTCATGGTCTCAGTTCTCACCTAGTGTTTTTGAACACAAAGCTGACCAAAATCACCATTAAAAACCCTTGAAAATTGTGTTTACACCTCTCTGAATCTGTAATATTCATCAGTTTGCACTATCAATTTCAGGTTAGCATCATTAAAATGTTCCGACAGTTGATCCTCATGTTTGTTTAGTATATTGTAATGATCTCTTCATCTGTAAGAAGTTTCCAACATTCGATTGAGCAACAGTAGTTTATACGAACTGAATCTGTCATTATCTGGATTGTTTTAATTTGTTTCTTGAAATTGATTGCTTTTGTGAAATTTTGTGTTTAGAGTTTCAGATGCTTCATGTTTGGGATTGTTCAGGGTTACTTAGATCTAGGGATTTTGTTTGTTGGTGCTAAGTAAGTTTGTTTTTGAAATTGTGATGTTTTGATTTTGTGATTTGAGATTAGTTTCAGTTTTGTGGTGGTGTTGACTGTTTTGATTTGGGGACAGTTCATTTAGTTCTAAAGAAACATATACTAGAGTATTCATTATGTTGTAAGTTGTAACAGTATGATTAGATTACAGACTTTTGATCGTATATATGGTTTGTGTGTGGAGAAATATGAAGAAAGTATTACGTCCGTGCAGTTAGCCTGTGTAGATACTTAAATTAGTGGAGGGCGGGGAATAACTGGTAAGGTTGTTGCTTTGTGACCTTGAGGTCATGTGTTTATGTTGTACAAAGTGTAGGGTAAGACTGTGTACGTCAAATCGCGAAACTCCCCACCCCTGTGAAAAGTGGGATCTAAGTCAAGTCAAGATACTTAAAGTAGTGGGATATGTATATTGTTTAATCCTAGAATTTAATGAATAAAATCGAAGTGTATGATATATTGATTTGTAAGTTTTAGATGAACAACTAGGTTAAGATGTTAGCTTTACTGTTTTTCTATTTCTCATGATTCCATATGAAGTTTATGTTGATCTTCTACATATGTAATTTTGATGTACTCCTTTATTAGCTCCCATTTTGTTAATTTTGTGATGGAACTGATAATGTTTTGTTTTTATACTGCTTAACGGATTAGTTTTGCATTTACAGTTGTGGCAGATAAGGTTGAGATGGCTTTGATGATTTTAATCATGTAATGCCCTTTTTTGTCTAAATGGGCTGCTTTAATTCTACTGCAAGAAAACCGGCTCCTGGGCATGAGAATCCAACTATTCTTGCTTCTCAAACAGCTTGTAAGATGATTATCTTATTATCATTCATGTCTGTTGTGAAATTGTATTATCCATCTATATTAGTACATTTTTCTTATGTTAGCCTCTCTAATCGTCTTTTGTATCTCCAGTTAGTGTTAGTGAAGTTGAAGCTCTATTTGAGCTATTCAAGAGCATAAGCAGTTCTGTAATCGATGATGGATTAATTAATAAGGTAACCCATGTTTCTATTAATGTTTTGTTATTCTATATTTATAGAATAAAATAAAGAGGTCTTACATTAGGTGGTAATCCTTTTCTTTTTGGGACGCCTCACTAAAATTACAGCATTCTCTTTTCAGAAAACTTTCATTGCAAGCATACTGATGCTTTTGACCGGGGCCCACAAGTTTCCTTTTTTTTGTTTTTGTAGTAAAGGTGTATTAATCATGATAGATTTTTGACAAGAAATCAAACATTTTTACTTGCTACATGTCATCTCAATTTTGAAGTTTTCATAAGGCAGCAAAATCATTAATCATTTTCCGTCTCCTTTTCTTTTGTTTAACATTTGTTATATGATATATCATGTTACATTGAGGTCCAATTTTGACATTTATGAATTTTGATCAACTTCCATGTATTTACCCTTTATCAGGAAGAATTCCAACTAGCTTTGTTCAAAAACAGAAAGAAAGAGAATCTCTTTGCAAACAGGGTATGTTGCTCCCCCAATATATTTTTTAGTCATGTAAAGTTTGCCTTAGTTTTTCAGTCACATAATCTGGAATCTTTAGTTTTTCAGTCACATAATCTGGAATCTTTCATTTATTACCTTTCTTATTTGGCTGTCGTCCCACCTTTGGAGCATTTATTCGCCTATTTTAATATCACGTAACAACTTTCTTTCTTGAGGACTTTGTTACATCAGAATTGTAAATTATTATAATGTTATTTAGGTAAGATCCTGTTTAGAGTAAAAGCTATTTGGTGTATTCAAGACACGGTTTTTATGTTTTTTTTCTTTTGTAAGAAAACACCTATTATTAAGAAATTAATGTGCTAAAAAGCATCTAATGGTGGAATTGAATAAATGCACTCAATTTGGTTTCTGGATTTGGTGTTCTGTTAATAGAATTCACCCTTGGTTGAAAAATTGTAGCACCAAAAGGCAATTCTCTTGGCAAACAATATTTTCTGGTATATGTATCAATATCAGATACAAAAGCCTACACATTTCCATATTTGTTATTCATTTCCTAAAGCTTCAAAAGCTTCATATGCAGATATTTGACCTCTTTGATGTAAAGCAGAGGGGGGTTATAGATTTTGGTGACTTTGTTAGAGCACTTAATGTTTTTCATCCTAACGCCCCTCAAGAAGACAAGATTAGTTGTAAGTTGATCATGTTGGTCAACACTAAATCATTAAAACGCTCATGAATGATCTTATGATATAGTACTTATTTTTTTCTGTTTAGTTTGTTTCAAGCTTTATGATATGGATGGGACAGGATTCATAGAGCGTCAGGAGGTACCTTTCTACTACTATTATCCTAAACAATCCTATTATTCTTTCAATGAAAATATATATAAGAATCCAAGCAACGACTATGCATAAAGACAAATTACCAAACCTCGTAATATTGCGTATTTTTTTTTTGTTTTCTGCTACTATTATGAAAGTGGGCAATTATTTATGATAACATCTTCATTATGTATGCTTTTTGCAGGTTAAACAAATGTTGATTGCACTTCTATGTGAGTCTGAGCTGAAGCTGTCTGACGATACCATTGAGACAATACTTGATAAGGTGATTTTACATTTTTTTATGACTTTGACATTAGCACTCGACAAATATTACTTACATAAAAGGAAAAAGAAGAAAACCGGTGAATTTTCTTGATTTGGCTGACCCGTGTACAGATGTATATCACAAAGGTTATTTGCTTAGCTACAACAAAGCAAATTGACTGTTTTTGAGAGATTGATGTTAAATTTTAAAGCAGACATAAGAAATGTCATTGATCATTACAATATTTATACTATATTTACCTTTTTAGGACACTAAAGAGGTCACATTGCCCATTCCATATTAAATGAAACAAGCCAGTCTTGTTTACAGATAGGAAAACAACATTATTACTACAATCTATTAGATAGAGATTAAGTATATTTTCAGAAGCGGATGTTGACCATGACGGGAAAATGGATGAATATGAAAATTCTCACTTGAACAGACGTATATGAAATTGTCCTAATGATTCATATTTCCGTTTTCGTTTAAGCAGACATTTTCAGAAGCGGATGTAGACCGTGACGGGAAAATAGACAAATCAGAATGGCACAATTTTGTCACCCGAAACCCTTCCTTGCTCAAGATAATGACCCTTCCGTATCTAAGGTATACATTAGCAAATAATATTATTGTTATATATAATGTGTGTATATTAATGAACAGTTGTATTACTAATCAAACTGGTGTGAAATGCAGGGACATTACAACAACTTTCCCGAGTTTCGTGTTCAATTCTGAAGTTGAAGAGATCGCGACATGAGGAGATGGATTATGAAGTTGTGTTGTTGGTTGATTGTTATAGTTTTCTGGTTAGAGGCATCTTATGTTGAGCCCGGTTTTTGTTTGGCTCTCTTGAGCATCATTATTAGGGTTTATAATGCTTAGAGTGATCTTTTTCTTATCACCAAATCATGATCGAGGGAAGACATTCGATATGATTTGATCTATTTAGATGTTAATGATTGATCGAAGAAATGATATTATGCAAATGATGTTCGATCATATTTTTCATTTTTTTTTCTATAAATTTCTCTTTCTTTTCTCAAGATAACGACTATGTATTTAGATCTAAAGCATTGTCATTGTTGACACCAACTATCAATCATTGCCCTTGGCGCCCATTTTTCACCACAATTGTTGTCATTATCACCGCCACCTCTCGCTATCTTGCTCACTAGCCACCATAAAAAAACATAGCAACGTCCGGTCTGTATTGACTCGAACTTATTATGACACGTTACATAACCGGGCCAACTAAATTTGTATAAAAATCTTTTAAAAAATAAGAATTATCCACTATATAGTCATAAAATTCTTCAAACTAAGAAGAGGTCTTTTTTGTTTAATGGAAGAAGTTAACAAAATATCTTGTTTCTTTAGCTATAAAGTTTAAATTATGAGTTTCGGGCTTGCGCATAGTAGATGTGAGCAAAAAAAAACCATTTTAAAACTAAAATCACCAACTCGCACCAAACCTGAATCGATACTTATAGGAGCCGGTTTGGAACCAATAAAAACCACTTGTTCCTAGCCAATTTATATAACTCGTTTTTAGGCCTGTTTAAAAACCGGAACCAAACCAGCAAAAAACCGCTCAAAGTAGAAAAGCCTAGTCAACAACCCGAAGAACTCTTTTTGACTAGGTCTGGTACCTATAGGCTATATGAACTGGTTTAGACAAAAACCGGTTTTATGCACCTCTAGGCTCTAGCCTTCTGCCGTAGGTAGAGGTGGACAAAACAGGTTTTGGGTCATACCCGAAACCGGGTACAAACCGGGTTCGCCCCAACTGGGTTTTTTGTACCTAGGTTGAGGCAAAACCGGGTATGAACCCAGGTCGGGTTCACTTACTTGAAAACCCTACCCGCCATACCTGGGTAGGGTCGGGTCGGGTCAGGAACCGGGTCCAATACCAGGTTTAGTTTTTTTTTCTTCTTTTCTTTTCTTTTGTGTGTGTCCAATACCGGGTCAATACGGGTTCAACTCGGGTTCAACCGGGCCGGGTTCGCTAAAAAATTCAAAATGTAAAATCAGTTCCAACCCTACGGTTTTAAACAGGCACACCCCGGGTATACCTCCCATCAGGTATTACTCGTACCCGGGTCGGGTTCGAATCCGGTCTTTATGCCCACCTCTAGGCCCGTAGGGCTTTAAATTAAAGTCGGCCCAAATAAAGGCCCATAACCATTGGGTACACCGTACACATGTGATATTACGTGATCTCGTTGCTAGCCCAAATACAGTCCCCAACCCCTCTTCTCCCTCTCGCAAGAACACTTTACACATCAAAATCTCCAATTTCCCACACCAAACACAATAAAGATCGAACAAACCCACAAAATTCTCCAACTTTCTTCCTCCTGTCATTCAATTTCAAGATGGATTTCTCAGAGCAAGTAGCAGACTTGTTCGGTGATCTTGATTCTGAAACCGAAGACACCCCAAAACAAGAAGATAGCCAGCAGTCTTCATCATCTTCTTCATCAGCATCTTCATCCTCTTCCTCTTCAGATTCATCCTCTAATCGGAGCAGCAGTGGAGGAGGAGGTGACAGTGGCAGTGATGCCACCGGTGGTGGTGGTGGTGGTGGTGATGATGATGATGATGGTGATAATGATAATGGTGAAGTTAGGTCAAGTTATTATAATCAACCATCTGGGTATGATGATGATTATAATGTTGTTGAGGAAGATAAAGATTTGTTTGGGTCTGATGATGAAGAGTATGTTAAGACACAAGTTTCTAGCCCCTTTCCTGTTCCTGGTAATTTGGCTGATTTTGTGTTTATGTGTTCTGATGAAAGATTTTATTTTTTGAAGTTGTTTGTGTAGAATGTTAAATTTGATGATGACCCATTTGGTTTAAGTGTAAGTTTGTTGATTTTGTTGATGATTGCACCCAAACAAACAAAAAGATTGATTTTCTTGTTGATGGAAGTGAATTGTGGTTGTACTGATGTTGGTTTTGTTACTGGTGATTTTGAGTCTAATTGATGTGATCTAAGACCTGTTTGTTGTGTGTTTATATGTATGTATATATGAAGTTTCATGTTGTCTGATTTCTTTCTGTAATCTAAACCGTTTGGATTTGCAGTTTTACCACAACCACCGCCACGTAATATGAATAACAACCCGGGCAGGGGAGGATTAGGCGGTCGTGGTCGTTGGCAGAATGATAGGGGAGGGCCTGGCATACTTCCTAGGCCTGGTCCGGTGCCACAGAGGCAAAAATATGGTTATGGGTCTAAGTTTGCTGCTCCTCGTAATGATGAACGATTTGTTTCTGAACTCAAGTTTTCAAAGAGTGAAGAGACATTATCCAGGAAATGCATAGCATTTCAAGAGGTAAAACTTGTAAAATTTGTCTTAGAGGATGCTTTTTGAAAGTGATTAAGGTCAAATCTGAAACCAACTTTGAATGTTAAGAGTTAACGTATGAAGTCTGAATACATAGTCATTAAGACTCTTTTGAAAGTGAACTAATATAATTGTGTGAAGATGTGCAATTGTCTATCTTTCCTTTCAGAATGTTAAACTAATGAGTTTATGTGAAACGATGATGACTCTTTATGGGCACCCTTTCTCTGTTCTTAGCTGTTAGCATCATAATCACACATAAACTCAACAATAGTTGCAAGATTTGAAATTTGTATTTAGAAGGTCAATATGCTCCATCAATTCTGTAATGGCAGTAAGAATCTAAGAAAAAGGATGAAATCTTTTAGAAGCCAATTTCAGTTTAAAAAGATGACCGGACAAGAGTCTTTTATAGTAATTGAATCTGCAACATCATAGAGCGGTGTACAATTTAAATTAGGCCCCATCTTATTTATGAACTCTTTTTCATATAATTTGCCTACTTTAAATAGCTTCATTGTTCTCTAACTTATTTTAATCTTTTTCTTGGATGGTGTCAATTAGCCGTCTGAACTTGGTTGCTATAGCCGTGTGGAAGGCGGAGAAGTATACTTTGATGATAGTAGTTTGGTGAGCAATATTTACATTTCATTATACATTTATACTATATATTTAATGTTTAATTCTCTATTCAAGCACTTGACTGTTATTCTACACTATGTCACTATCAGCGGCTTTTCAAGAGACTTATTACAGAAGATATCGGGGCTGATTTGAACCAAGGTTTTGATACCTTCATTGAGAAGAAAGGTATGCCCTCTCTTCGTAATAAAAAAATAAATAGCCATTTTTGTTACCCCAAAGCATCTATTTAGCACCTTTTGTTCTTTCATTTGCACCAGATTTGGGGTCAGAGGGCTTTGGTGATCTTCTGGCTTGCATACGAAACAAAAATATTCCCTTACAGAATATGCACTTTGTGGTGCGCTTTTTTTTCATTAACTTTTGTATATTTTTCAAAGTACTTCAGACTCTATCTGTAATTACTTGTTTCTTTTTTATTTGCAGACTTTCAGAAACAATCTCAATAAGGTGAGTTCTTGTGGTAACCCATCTTTTTTCTTATATAGAGAGATCTACAAACCTTGTGAGTTTTGACTTTTGACCCTAATTATAATCAAAGTTCAAGAGTTCCCACTTACTGTAGTGTTTTGTTTCGTTTTTCATTTCTAGTGACCTGCTTTAGATTTAAAAGTTTTGTTATGGTATCAAATTGATTAAATATAAATCACTTCAAAGAATTTAATTCTTAATTTGAATCTTAAAATGTTGTGTTTATTACAGATAATGGCCACTGCTTATATAAGACACGAGCCTTGGGAAATGGGGGTGCATAAAAGAAAAGGTGTTGTGTATCTTGATGTACATAAATTGCCCGAAAGACCAAGAACCGAGCGGGATCGTCGAATGTACTATTCAAAAACTTAACTTTTGGGCTTTTTTAAATTCTTTTTATTTTGCTTTTTAGGAGTTCCTAAATATTTGCTTGATAATCTATATATTAGACTTGTTAGTTCTTACACAGCTAAGTGTGAGAGACCAAGATACCTCAAAAAAAATTTATTCTTTTCTTGATTTTAGAATAGAGGCCATATTGATTGATATTTGACGTGCATGATTACAATGTAGATTGACAAATTACATTTTTTTTAGTTCATAGATTTTAATTGTGTAGGTGCTAATGTGATATCGAATGCAGGTGTTATTGGGGATACTGTTTTGAGACACTTGCTACTGAAGATCCAAGAAGAGATGACGGAGAAGGGATACATCACATTGATGCCAATGTTGAATATTGTGCTTTGATTAAAACCAAATTAGGCGCACATCGTATTTTAATGGGTGCTGAAATGGACTGCTGTGATTCCACTGATGATGGAAGGAGATTTTATGTGGAACTAAAAACAAGTCGTGAGGTTCGTTATCTTCAATTTCAACTTAATTAATAGCTAAAATGGTGAAAAGATAAAAAGTTGAACTTTTGAATATGTTTGAAAATTATTGTTTGTTATGAAGTTTGATGTTGATGTATAGATTTTTTTTGAAAGGTTGAAGAACCAATTTCAATTCTGTAGTTAAAGTTGATTCTTTGATCTTAAAAGTTGAACAAAAGGTAGTTTCTACTTTTTATGGTTTGCAAATATTATTGACCTTTTTGCATATCAAATTTGCAGTTGGATTATCACACCGAAGAAAGATTTGAGAGGGAGAAGTTGCTCAAGTTTTGGGTATTATCATTCTTCTACTTCTACTACATTATATATGCATACACAGTCACATTGTGTGTGTGTGTGTATTATTTAACAAACTGCCCGTGAATTAAGAATTATGAAACCCATAGAAGTAAAAGTTAAAGTGCATTTCACACATTATTTGATGGTAGATATGCACTTCAGATTTGTAGTCAATTTTACAATTTGTTGTATGGAATGTGTCATGTATAATATAAACGAAAAAAATCAGTAAGATCAGCTAACTTCACTGAAAATCTTTTATAGCAACTTTTTGAGCTAAATACTTACCTATAGTCATCCTAAAGAAGCTGATCATATTGATTATGGGCCTTTTGTTGTTGCTATTGAAGAACATGTAAAACATTTGCTTACATTGATGTTTTGATTGTTTTCTCATACTTGCACATTTGAATCTTTGTATTACTTTACAGATTCAGTCTTTTCTTGCTGGTGTCCCTTATATCGTCATTGGATATAGGTATGCTATGTTATAAATATATACGCATCAAGATTTCAGCGACTATTATTAATAACTTACAAATTATGTATTTTTAAAATGTACAATTCCCTATTTCTCCATGAAAAAGTGGTATGTGCAATTACCATTTGTGATCTATTTCTAAATCTTGCAGGGATGATGCTGGTCGGCTTGTGCGTACAGAGAGGTTAAGAACCAAAGATATTACCCACAGGGTAAAAATGAAAAACTACTGGCAGGTAAGTATTTATTGGCTTCACATAACGCCATCCCTACATCCGTATATACTTGTTTTTTTAATAATTTAACATTGATTCCCAGGGTGGCGTGTGCTTAGCATTTGCTGATGAGGTTTTATGTTGGCTTTATGGCACTGTCAAAGAGAGTAAGTATATTGCTTCATTATCTCAATATCTTTTATCTGTAATTTGTTATATGCATGAAGGGTATCAAAATCTTTTCAAACCTATTGTTCGGCTTTGCAGACGAAGACTATATATTGCAATTCGCTCCTCCGTTTACTCGTTTGGAGCTTCTGCAGGCACAATCTTGCCCACAAGAAATAACTGATCATGTTCTGCAACTGTGAGTTGATAATCTTGAGGAAGGTACAACTTTCATTGCATGAGCACAAGTTCCCATTGCATTGGATTTGATAATGAAGATAATTTTACCTAAATTGAAGTTTTTACTGGAATCATATACATATGCAACTCTTTTGTTGTGTATCTTCTGGAGAGAAAAACTAGATATTGAAGAATACCCTCAAGCCAAAATCGGCTCTTTCGAGTTCTCGGCATGTCAATTTTTAGCAAGTGGATTCGTATAGGTCAACGGCTCTCGAAATTTGAATACCTGATTGACATTTTTAATGTATGTTAACAATCTAACTCTAGTTCCTGAGATTTCTGCTACAGAATGAATTGTTGCATTTTGGTTCATTTGATTTGTTTGGTCTTTGTTTATAACATAAAACCAAAAAAGTTGTTTTTTTTTTCTTTGAAAAATAATTTTTTTACTTTAAATATCTTCTAATAGGGTACCGGAGAGGTATATCAAAATAATACAGGATATGTATGACGGGGCAAAAACGTGTGTACGAGCACCTGTCGGAGACACATACTACTTCCCGGTGGAAGTGGGACTCCACCAAGGATCGGCACTGAGC
>BJCN01194632.1:3584-16704 GCA_018326445.1 Flaveria brownii
AATTTAATCTTAATTTATTATCACTTCAGTGCTATGATATCTTTGAACAATTTGTCACTTCTCGCGCCTGGATATTTCCACCATTGGTTGGGATGTGAGATAAAAAATATATATTACATGTTTATCTATTTTATTAAAATTAACTTATTAAATGACTATTTTACCTTGTTTATATTAAGTTTTTTTTACATATTGATGTTTTATTATTATAATTATTTAAACTTTTGACAATTATGTTTTGTATTTGAAAATATAACTTTAATTATCGGCTATTTTTGTATTGAAATGAAGTTTTAAATGAGATGTAATTTTGTTGCTTCTATATATACTAAAGAAATATGTAATTGATAGTTTTAGGAGGTGACATGTGTAAAAATACTCTAGTAAAAGTACAAGTAAATAATCATTTAATAAATAATTTTGATAAAATGGGTAAATATATAATTTATATGTCTTAGAAAAAATATGCAATTGATTTTTTAACTTGAATAAATATGTAATTAATAACTTTAGAAAAAAAATATGTAAATGGCCTTTTAAAATACACATACTTTTAATTTACCTATATATAGAGAATCTATAAACATCTTAACAACTTTATGTTAACGCGGATGTCATATAGAGTATGTTAATGACATGGAAAACTAACATTTCAAATATAAACAGATATCATATCATATAATATAAAGTTATCAACATCAATATTTGTGAGCACTTGTAATTTTACTTGATTAAATCTTCATTGTTTAGAAGATAAAAAAGTTTATTTCAAAATACGTGTATTTAAACAAACCAACGACTATAATGTATTAAAATTAAAATAATGAACTTTTCATAAAAACAGAATAAATATATTCATTTTTACTATATTTAATTAAATATTGTAATATAATGATTGTTTCACAAAATCAGTACAATGCATTGGATGATGAATATATTTATGATGGTGTGAACCACTTTTGAAGCATGTACGATTTATTTATTGAAGATTGAGTTTTGGAGGAAACAATCATAAAGTGTTCCGCAAGGTGTCACTCACTATCTTTTTTTTTATTTATTTAATCGTTTCAAGATTCTTTAATTGTTTAGTGGATCATAATATAATTTCTTTAGTTGATTATATGGTTATAATAATAATTTTTTATTTGGGAAGTTATATTAACTATTAACGTTACAAATTATTATTTAATATGTTTCAAACAGAATAACTTAATGAAAATGCAAACACAAATAATTTATTGTGTACGAATAAGTGAATTTGAATAAGTGAATTTGAATAAGTCTTCATATAACACATTCACTTCATAATTCAAAATACTTATTTCTTCACTTTAAGCTATTTGGTATCGTAAAAACGGATAAATTACAAGCTAAAACAAGTACAGTAACACAAATTAAGATCGATCTTGTTTCATTGATCATTTAACAAGAAACAAAAACATTAAGGAACCATCGTATGGTTACGAAACTAATGATATGATGATTATATACACTATTATGGATCAAGAACAGGTTTTGTAAAAAAAAGACTACAAAACTAAATTTGTAACTGAATAATGTCTGTAACTGATCATTAATACGTTTATGTTATAACATAAAAATATTTTTGTAATCTTGTGGGATTAAAATATATAAGAATATATAAACAAAAAATCATGAATGATGCAACCACTTGCTTTGTCTTGAACTAATCGATTAGTTTTTTTCATTGCGTGTGATTACTTAAGCAACTTGTTCATGAGTTAAAAAGGATATGTTAATGTATGAGGGCCCGCTCAACATTTTATGAGGCCCCAATCAAACTAAAAAATCAAGGTTTTTTTTTAAACACAATCTAAACATAAGCAACTTAATCAAGTTTCATTGAACAAAAGCAATAAATCAAAAAAAATCATATTCTAACTTTTAACCATTGATAGTTGATTTCTTTAAAAAAAGGTAAAAAAAGGATAGTCGATCATCAAAATTTTCATTCTGCACTCAACTATCAAGTGATTCCTACTTCAAAACTTCATTGGATCATATAATATCAAAACCCAATATAATTTTTTTTATAAAATGAGGGCCCTTATATTTAGGGTCCCCAAGCCCAATGCGTCACATATTACATTATAGAGTCGCCCTGAATGTATCTTGTAACTTTCATGACATTCTTAATATTTAAACTTTTATAATGGTTTGAATTTCCATTAATTTGCAACAAAAATCATTAGACCTCTATCACTCATTAATATGTAAAAAAAATCATTTCAATTTCTAAATTTATTTCATAATATTTTAACTAACTCTTAATTTGTATACCATATTTTTAAAAATAATTGTTTTGTTTCCTATGATGAGTGTAAATGATATAATTAACAGATAACATATATTATAATGAAAACATATTTAATAAGGACTATAGAAACATATATTATTAAAAACAATATGTGTTGTTTGTTTACTAAGATCATAAATAAGTAAACGTCAATAATAAGTAAACGTCAATAATGTATAAATATTATTTTTATTTTGTAGATAGCGAAAAATTATTTTATATGATGTAATTTGATTAAAGGAAAAACATATTTCTCTCTCTATATATATTACCAGGTTATAACCACATGTGTTACACGGTTTAATTAAAAAATATTAAAAATTAATGAAAAGTTAAAAATAAAAATAAAAAACTATTTTGATATATTAATATATAAGTAAATTACATGTAAGTGAGCACTTTAGTTAATAAAGTATTTTTAATACATGTGTAAAACTTTCATTTTAACATATTGTTTTTTAAAATTCTCGTTTTAAAATTTTGTTAAAAAACATTTCGTTCTAAGAATATTGTTTTTTATTATCATTATCTAATACATCAAAAACAATAACAAAATAACATAATATATTATTGTGTTTTTTATCGTCATTATGTAATCTTGAACTGTATATGTTTTTAAAAAGACATTATGAAAGTAAATTCATTGTGTAATTCTAATTATAAAATAGAATGATAACTAACAAGTTAACATAATGTATAAAAATATAATGACACAAATAACAGATCGTGTAATTTTTAACACTATGAGTTTTGATAAATAAATTGGTGAAAGTATATTATTGTACACTAATAATTGTTAAACACAATGATAGATAACAAGTTTATATAATATATAGAAACATTGATAATAATAACACAAAATGATATAAAATGTAGAATACAATGATAAATACATATGACAAATGATATGAAATATATGAAATAATAAGCTAACGTATACAACACAATGACAAAATGTGCTACACTTTAAAATAATTGAAGTACACGTTTCAAATCCACAATCAGTTTTAGACTTTTTAAATTAAATACCATGTTTGCTATAATCTTACACAAATAGTTATAATTTAATCAAAATCATCCAAAAATCATTAACTTCGTCCCTATCTTCTACCTCCACCACGAGCAGCTTCAAAAACGAAGCGTTAGAGTACTCATAGATCGTCATGCTTTAATTTCCAGCAAAATAACATAGAAAATTAAAAAAAAAAAAGAAAAATAGAATAATATGTTGGTTTAAACTATATAGTGATAGAGAATATCTATATAATAATAACAAGCTTATATATTTTTAACCACTAATATACGTATGTGTGTGTATAATCACTCAATGGAATGTCTCCATTTGGCACTAAATAAAATAAAAAGAATCTTCTGGGTATGATTGGCAGAAATTATTATATTCTTCAAAATGAAAATATAAAAATCAAGAATATGGAGAACAAAGTGACAAACTGTATAACACCCTGAGGTTTTCAGTAGTGGGCCCAAAGGTCCCACTAGTTCATAAATTGTCATATCATACCTTCAGGTTTAATATATTATACCCATAACCCCATCATCGATACACAAAATAGATTAAGAAAAACGTCTCTACATTTTTATTACTATAACTAATGACCAAATCGAAATATCAATAAACGCATACTTTTTATTTTGCTAATCCATATTTTTGTTGGAATTTTAAGAACTAGAAATTAATAAAAAAAGGTAATTTATTTTATTTTGCTTAGGAGTTAACAAACTAGTTCTTTAACTGAAATATTAGAATAATGATTATACACGTTTGAAGAAACATGCTTTTTATGAAAAAACATGACGACCCATTAAAAGTTGTTTACAACAATACTACAACTATAGAAACATGTTACCTCAATATATACGACACAAAAATTCTAACCATTAAATCTTTGTGATGTTTATGAGGCGATGGTTGCTCGTCTATTTATAGAAGAAACGTACTGTTTATTGAATGTGCAAGCAATTACAAGCAACGTCACGTTGATATTATTCGGCAATCCATTAGGTTTGTTTGGCAAATAGTGAATGATTGTGTTCAATCATTATGAGAGTTTGTTATGATGATAGAAACTTAGGCAAGTGCAATCTGTATTTCCCAAATTACATTAGAATATTTGAAAGGTTGTTGGTCATTGCCAAATATGAAGATAGCTGGACAAAAAGAGATCCATGTGATAATATCCTAGTGAAGTAGCTAGTAATTCAACAAACATGACCACACACAACATAACACAACACATACGTATTGTCCTATAAATATGATGTGAGTTTAAATCCTTACATGATTACGTGATATTTAGGATAAAAAAAATTGTTAAAAATGTATTTTTTATATCTCTTATTCTATTGTTGTGTCGATGCCTGATTTTTCCACTTTATCATCCTCTCCTTTTGTTTATTTTAATAGTAACTATACTGTTTTATAATAAAACTTCTTGTCTCAAAATATAATTTCAATCCAATTTTAAAACAATTAAAAAAATCTATTGCATTTAATATAAATGTTTATGTATAATAACTTTTTATTTACAATTTTATCACTCTGGTGACTAAATGTTTCTATCCTAATATCCCATATTAACCAAGCAAGAAAGGCAAAGATGGTTCAAGAACTATGAAAAGAGTTCATGAAAGCTGCAACAAACATGAATTGATGTGCGCTTGTTGCGGTGGTGATGATTGCTTTTGTGCATGGGCAAAAAAAGATAATTTTTCAACATTTGTTCTATAGTCAAAAATCAAAATGCTAAAGCTCTTATTTTATTGACTTTTTTGGTTCAACCCTGGTTCATACAGTTTGGTTTGGTCCCGGTTCACTCAAATCGTAAAAACCATTCGGTTCAATTGAAGCCGCCGAATACATAGTAACCGAACCAATGGGACTAGTGGTTCCTTGTTAAACCGGTAGAACCGGCCGATCTGGTTTGGTTTTCCGGACATTAATGTAAGTAAATGAAGTGAGTGTTATCCTGTCACATAGTGCGGTTGTACCCGCTAGTGTGTCAAAGTGAGCATGCCAAAAAGAAACTTGGACACAAAAGTAATACGATATGTTATTTCTAACCTTTTATTAGTGTATACATAAGAAACCTAGATCATAATATATAATGGGTTAAAACATGTGACTTTTACAAAGCTTGTTAATTTAAAACTGATAAAATAGGATATCGACTTCTCTATCGGAAATTATAAGAGGTTGTCATAAGAAGAAATAAAACATGTGAATGCATTTTGAACAAACAATTAATATGTTTGAAACGACCTACGACCTGAATCTATTTTGACATGTTACTCGTTACTTTACCTGAACTACTCGTCTGTTTTGGTAGGCATTAAAGCATCATGACAAGGTAGTGTAGAGTTCTTTAAGTTTTAATCTATATATCTAGGTGGTTTCTAAGAATTTATAAAGAAGCAAAATAAAAACATTCCCAAGGGAGTAGTATACATGAAAACGTAAACCCCAAGGGAGTAAAATGAAAATTAGAAGAAAAAAAAGAAATAAACCCTTAACCCTTAATTGTTAGTTATTTACAAGATTGCCATTGTGGCTTTCTTTATTCTCCTTAAAGCACTTGAGCCTTTATCAGAGAAGAAGAAGCAGAGGAAGAGAACATCTCTCTCTCTCTCTCCCTCTCCCTCTCTCTCTCTCTCTCTATCTCACACACACACATATACATACAGCTACATGTGTGTATATGTACATGTATATATACAATCAAATCAGTGTCAATCTTCAATCATCTCAAAACCCCTGTTTCAATTCTTGTGATTTGTATGTTAATTCATCAATTGAAGAAAGAAAGATTTGATTTTTGAAAACCTATCAGAATCTTGTTTAAAAATGGCAGAATTCAAGGGCAAAAGCACTAACAAATCAAGATTAACCCTAAAAACCCTACCTTTTTTCTTATCATCATCATCATCATCAAATCCAAATGATCAAAACAAGCACCCAAAGAGATTCAGGGAACAAAACGGTGTCGTAGGGCTGGGGATTGTTGTTGCTTTGAACGATGAATCATCATCGGGTCATAATAACCAGAACCCGGTTTTCTCAGTTTCACCAAGATCCGACCCGATTCCCATATTCAGCAAAAGACCCATTATGCAAGGTGTTGAAATTGAGCTGTTGGAGGAGTATACATGTGTGATTTCACATGTTGGGGATAATTTGATCAAGAAAAGAGAGTATTTTGATGATGGGGTTAAGAGAAAGAGTCTTGTTAGTGATTGGGTTAGCACCACCACCGGTGGTGGTGGTTATGGTGGTGGTGGTTGTGGTGGTGGTGGTGGTTGTGGTGGTGGTGGTGGTTGTGGTGGTGGTGGTGGTGGGGTGTTTTGTTCTCCGTCGCCTCCGGTGATTGGTGGTGGTGGGATGGTGTTTGAAGATGTGGATTTCTTGAGTTCTTGTTGTCTTTGCAAGAAGAAGCTTCATGGGTTGGATATATTCATGTACAGGTATGAACATACTCTTTTTTTATGGTTCTGTGTGTAATTTGATGTTTGTTTTTGTAGAAATGTAGAATCTTTATGCTTTTGGTATTGAATTTTTGAAGATTTGGGATTTCTTGAGTGTAGCACAATACAATTAGCTTAAAATCTCCGAAGTAGATGACTTTTGGGTTGACTTGAGTTCTTGTTGATAATTGTCTTTGTGAAATGTGAAATGTTATAGTAATCAGAGTATGCGATGTATCGATGATAGGACGTAATAAGGTTGTTCTTGATCAAAAGAATTCATGTGGAGCTATTGTTATAGGATACTTTCATGTCTAAGGAAGTTAAAGGAACAATCCTGTACATTATTAGGTTTCAACATGTTTGTGTCATCTTCCTTTGCTAATTAACGGTTGCTATAGTGGTAAGCATATGATTCTCTCTAGCAAAGGTTTCAGGTTGAATCCAATTAGACTTGTGCGTTATCTGGTCCCACTGATTAGCAGGATACTAGTGAGGGCCTAATAGTTCTTTGTATTAGGATCCCTGATCTCTATAGCATATTGATTTAAAATCTTCGCTTAATATTGTATTAGCATACTGTTTTTCGGTCTTAAATTCATGTCTACTTAAAGATTGATATGCTTTTTTGACCATTTCAAGAAAGCTTGTGGCTGATTGTTCGATCATTTTTTTTCATTTTCAGAGGTGAGAAAGCATTTTGCAGTGAAGAATGTCGGTACAAGCAGATCTCCATTGACGAACGCAAAGAAAAGTATGCATCAAGGGTGAAGAAACAACCTGAATACGTTGAGACACTATGCTCCAGTCCTATGCAGCTTCCTGCTGGGATGGCTGTAGCATAAACGAATACGTTGAGACTCTATGTACCAGTCCTATGCAGTTTCATGCCGGGATGGCTGGAGCATAGAGGTTTTCTATCGATATACATACATATATATATATCTATATATAAATAAAATGAAATGCAAAGTTCGGTTCAATAATGAACCCGAAATAAGTTATTTACCTTCGGGCGAAAAGAACAGTGAACAATGTTAATGTGGGGAGACTAAAGTGAAGAGGGGTTTTAGGGTAGTGGTTATTGTTTTGTAACAAGGAAGTTTTGTTTCAAGTTATGGTTGCTTGTACTTTGTAGCTTGTAACGAATGATTCAAGATTTTGATCACATGGTACGACGAACCATGCATGATGTACAACCATTGAGGCATGAGTTAGCAACTTCTGAGCTTGTGTAGCAGCTTGTGCTTGTTGTTGATCATGTTGTTTAACCAATGGGACTTCTATTGATTAACATATTTGCGCCTTGGTGGTAACATAATCAACAATATACTTGTGTTGTATTTGAGAACATGAGTTAGATCTGTCTCGGTGTTAGATTATCTGGTTTTAAAGTAAAAAAAACACGTTGAAAATACAAAACTTCACTACAAGATCATAGATACATGTAACTCTCTTTTTATTAAATCTATAACATTTTTTCATACTGTCGTCAAACTGTCTTATGAAGGTTTAGCAATCAGGAACATAAAACATAAAGTAGAGATCCGAGAATCAAACGTTAATCTCATGTCTTGTATCTACGGTTTGTGTTATGTACCTCTCATTTGGCCATGTGACGAGTTGCTTTGACCGTCTAATTTACCTCTCTCATGTCGATACCATTTAAGTTCGAGTCGGATATTATTATCAAACCTACAATTATTTATGGGTGTATTAGGTGATCATATTTTTGAATTTCAAATCAAAAAAAGTAGAAACCTCTTTCAAAATTTGAATTAGAAAAACACTTTCCAAATCTAAAGCACTCTTTAGGACAAAATAATTGGGACATATATTGGACTAGACAAAAGGATTGTCCATCAATGCATGTGGGCCTGTCCACTGCACATGGGCCTAGGTTAAGGATTATTAAATAGATAAACAATATATTTGTTAGTAAATAAAGCATCTAGTTCACAAAGTAAAGCGATCAATATAAAGCATATTGAACTATTGAATCACATACTGAAGGGCGCTCCCACACACGGTCCGAGGGTATCGGTGTAAATTGGGCTCGATGTACGCATCATTACCTTACATTTCTACAAAAGGCTGTTTTCACAACTCGAACTCGTGGCCTCTAAACCAAATAGAAGTAACCTTACCGTTACTCCCAAGGTCTGCCCTAAAACCAAGACACTAGATAATAATATAGTATGCATCATTCTTGGGAAAGTAAACATGGACTTAGAGTCCTACGTATAACATAGGAGTTCCATGACATACTCGTCTCATCGGCTTCCTTGAGCGTGTTGTTTTTAGCCGTTCCTCAAGCGTGCTATGTTCTGGCTATATCAAAGATTTAGGGTTTGCTGTAGTTTTGCTAGAGTGACTTTATTTTGTATCGTGCTTTCGACACATTTTATTATGTGTGATATATAGATCTTGAGTTGTCAAGATATGACTCCTTATTTGACACTATTTAAGCTTTTAAAGAATACATATAACCTAATTGCTAAAAGTCATCTAAGTAATTAAATTACAACATACGTTTTGTACCGTAATTAATTGCTAAAAGTCATCTAAGTAATTAAATTACAAGCTATTGTCCATGAGGACATCGTAGTGACACATGGTGTACTTTTTTCTCACTAACTGATAAGGGTTTGAATCTAATAGCGCGCAGGTTTGACGAATTTAATTAATAAGAGTAGATTATCATCAAGTAGACATTTTAGTGATAAATTACTCTTCAATCAAAATGATTGTGTCTAAATCTTGTAAATTGTAAGTTTTGATTTTACTAGTATGTGTAAAATAGAAAGTTTGTGTTCACCGAGAAAAAAAATTAATACGAGTAATTAGGTATCGGTTAAAATATTAGTAGAAGCTATGAACGATATGAATCTTATTACATTTTCTGTTAGTTGAAGTATGAAGCCCCTAAAGAGCGTTAATTTTTTTTTATAAAACTATATATTTCGTTTTTTTAATATATATATAAAAAGACTATCTAAGAAAGTCCATAAACTAGTGAAAAATACGCGTAAGTCACTAAACTAACTTTTATATACCAATGTATCTAAATTTCTCCCAAAATACACATACTATATGATTTCTTCAACAAGAACTTGTTAAATCTAAAATTGATCAAAATTTATAAAAGTAACACATACCATTCTTAAAAAAATTCTGTCTCATGTGAGCGATTAATGTTAAAAAGTCATTACTTACAAAAACAATTCAAAAGTACTTGTATACTTCTAGAGATCAAAGACAAAAGTACGTGTATCAAAGACATTTAAAAACTTTAATATTAAAGTATACTGACTTATTTTTTTACAAATTCACTTTAATATGTTAAGTTTAAAGGTTTTTAAGTACGTTGTACATATTCTTGAAAGAGCTTGAAATATGTATTCAGTATTTGGACTCAAAATCAAACGAATAGATTAAGAACACCATCCATCAATGCATGTGGGCCTATATAAGGCCCATGGGCTTATATATACATGTGGGCCTACACCTATATGTATACAAGTATATTCACTGCTAATTGCCTACTGTAGACAACTGGATATTAATATTTAGATAGTCAGCAATGGCTCAAAATTTGACAATATCCTTTTTAATGAAATTTGACAATGCAAGTATAGAATTACAACATTACCCAAATAGGGTAAATGAAAACAGATGCTGTTGGTTTTTTTGCTATGATCAAGAATCCTACTACACCACCTATAACTTCATGTGGTGTTTGTAACATGTTAAATGTTGGGTGATTTACAAATAAAGAGAATTAGCGAACATAATACCTCGGCGCAGGCTTTCACTGGCAGCACCGAACTTTTCCTCTAGATCGGCTTCTCCCACAGCATGAGCAGCAGCACGTAACTGTTACAGTCGAGGTTAAAATACTTTCCACATATAAGTTTCGACGTAGGGGTGTGAGCATGACAAAGACGAAATGAAAATTACAAGATTGAGCTTTATTTAAATAGTGCAGGTCAGATTCGGGTCGATCCCGCACGCACATTAGCTTAACAGGTTTGGTTCTTGTGTCTGGCACGCTTTTCGGGTTTGATCCACAAACACAACCCGTTTACCACACCCCCTCTTTTTAGGTGGCAAATTGTACTCATTTACTTGTGATTTGGTTGCTTATGTTTTATCATCTCTAGATACAAAAGAAAAGTAGCTCAGATCAAATCGGTGGTTAAAAGTTATCAAAGTATATTTTCTAACCACAAGTTATTTTATTTAGAAGATTCGATCATTATCGATAATATGCTTTTGGTGATCATATATGAAACGCAAATTGTTTATAAAATTTTTTTAAATTTTTAACAAAAAACTGTTTTTGCCACAAGTAATTACCTATTTGATTTCTAACCCCACCATTGCCAAGCCCAACCAGTTTGCGTGGAAACATTTTCATCCATACGCAACTAGTATACGTTGGATTGTAAGTAGCAAGAATTTGTGGAAAAAGAAATCAATATACGTACGCTCTATCTCCATTTCGATTCTTGAGCTCAAATGAAGAATAATTATTTCCAAAAATTTGTAACTATAGAATTTAAAATTTGTGTACATAGATCAACGTACCTGATTTAGAAACTCGTCAAGCCTTCTAGCAAGTCTAATAATACTCCCCTCAAAGATATCAGTCATTTGTATAACTTCAGAAAACGATGATCCCTACAAAAATGTAAAAGCATCGTCAGTGTTTATACCGAATGCAAGAGAAATCGTAAAACAAGGTAAAAGAAATAGCTTAAAAGGGAAACTGATAGAAGAGGTCAATACTCGCAAGTCACCTAGTGTATCTTCAAACCTCCTGGCATATTTATATTAAAAATATGGAATAGTACTAAACAATTATATAATTTTTTCATCATATTTGACACACTACCTATTTATAGCTAAAATCTTATGGAAAACAAGCGTTCCAGATCAACCCAACATGACCTAGCCGATATTCAAACCATGTACCAAAAAGTAACTTGTTTTAACTTGCTATCCATTCGGCTCTACATGGTCATTTGGGAACCTCTACTTGATGGGTATGCAAGTGCTAGTATATATAGCTAAAAATTATATTTAATACTAGTCTTGTTGGTGAAATTTATAAAAAAAACAAACAAACAAACATACCCAGTACATCTCACTAAAAAGCAGGGTCTGATATATATAACAATTCAACCAAATATGACTTAATTGATATGATTTTATAGAAAGTCCAAAGAACGAGTGAACATAAAGCGATGTCACTAAATGGATGAATTTTAAGGAATTATCTTACTTTGGACCAACAATATATGACATCCATCAAGAACGGTCTAACTGCTGCCTCCACATACTCATCCACATTAACTTCCAATTTGCATTCATGTTGTATCTGCATATTTAAAATATTATCAGCTATTCTTATTGTTACTTAATAAACTGCTAAGTTATACAGCTAATGAAGCCAACTCACCTCTGCTATTCTACGTGCACTATCTTGAAGCTGTTGTAATGGTTTGGCAAGCTCTGATCTTAAATGTATTTGTTCAGTTGATTTGTCTCCAGGAATAAAGCAACTTGCAAGAGCTGCAATTTGATGATGATCCAGATCATTAAAGGTACCTGATTCATTAAAGAAAAATTTTAATAGCATCAGAATCTACATCTTGCAGCCAAATATTAATCATTATATGTCAAACTGATTTCTTTTATTACCATTAAACATTAATTCAGTGACTAGGAGTTCATCTCCTGTGTCAATTAAGCATGCAGCACGACCCTTCACTTGCACTATTCCTTCAGAGTCAATATGTCCAAGTTTCTTTAGAACCCGTGATCGGTTTTTAAGCTCGTCACGGAATTTTTGAAGCTGTTTTTAAGAAAAATTGAGATGTGACCAAGAATATGTAAAATGTAAGCCAATGTAATATAAAAATTTAAGAGTAAAAAAAACTATATGCTAGATAAATATGCACATGCACATATAATTTACCTGTGAATCACGCATTTTTGTTTTCAACTGTTGGATTTCGTGATTCACTTCGGCTTTCCTCTTGAAACATTTGATCTGGTTTTCATCTTGAGACTGAAAATTACAAATCATGATCAATATAGAAAGAGAAATACTTAAATAAGAATTTGCTCTATACCCTCAAAAAGATTAAAGCGACATTAGAAGTAAACAAACAAACAAACAAACATACCCAGTGTATCCCGCTGAAGAGCAGGGTCTGGGAGGGGTATGTGGTGGCAAGTCTTTCCTCTATCCTGAGAGATAGAGAGACCGCTTCCGAAGAGACCCCCGACTCGTTAACAAAGGCAGTAACCATAACA
>BJCN01194718.1:0-10659 GCA_018326445.1 Flaveria brownii
ATATATAATATATAAAAACTAAATTGAAAATAATTCGAGTGAAACCGAACGAGCGCCGAGCGAGCTTACCTTTGCTCGTGCTCGGTTCATTTTAAAACCGAACCGAGCCGCTCGGTTCGTTTTAAAACCGAGCCGAAATCGAACGAGTAAAATTCCGAGCATTTTTCGAACGAGTTTCGAGCGTCGAGCTTTTTGAACAGCCCTAACTGGAATATTACAGAAAAAAGTCTTCTATGCGCAGACGTGAAAAAAATGAACGATTGACCTCCTATTGTAAGCAAGACCCTAATCTAAAGCCGGAATCAAAGGCAATGCCACGGGGAACGATCTTTCCATCCGACTACATTCCCCTACTTCAATTAAAGGGGGCGAGGTTGTCAAATTTAGGAAGGAGCCATCGTAACTGCTCATCATCGGAATAGGCTTTCAAGGCAGCTACCAAGTCAGCCAGCAAGTTGGGCCGTTCTTGCCAGTTTGTAGGACAAGTCCCATATCTTATAATGGTTTTGATCTGTAACAGTCAGTTATTGGTTGAAGTTACCTTCTGAAATCATAATCTATATTCTCTTCACATAGTAAATTATAAGCAGAATGTTATATATAAAACTTGTTTCTCTAGCTTGTGTGACAGATCCCGGGTTGAACCACTATAGAGGTATTTTGTTGGCTTTAATCCTAATTGTGGGTCTACCTTCTATTTTGATATAATTGACAAATATATTGTATTTCTTTAAAAAAAAATGTCCAACGAGAATTAAGAGAAGTGGGTTATGGGTCAATGCCTAATGGGTCACGGGTCTGATCTGGGTCTGTCCAGTTTGTTTTGGGTCAATTATTTTTAGTTTTATTAATTATTTTGATTGATATTATGATCGGAAAGTTTATATATGGAATAAAGTGTTTTTTTATTTTAGGAGAAAGTTACCATAGATAGGTTAAGAGGGAGTCTTGGGGATGAAGTTTAGGCTTATTATAAATAAGGGTTATTGGTTATTGACTTATTGTATTTTTTTGGTATTGAGTTTTAATAAAATAAAAAGAGTCTGGGTAGTCCCCTAAAAAAAGGAAAAATCTTGTGCTTGTTTTTTCTTACTGTTTTGATTGAGTAATCTCTGGATACAATTGTTTCTTCCAACATATTTCATCAAAGAACTGTTTATAGGTTTTAATATGTCTCATGTTACGGAAGACGGTTCCACCTATGAATTATGTTCAAGTAGTAAATACCTTGTTACTAGGTTTGTTTCGTTTTGGCATTTATGGTTTTCTCTTGTAGCATACTAGAAATATGGTATGAGGTTATGATTGTACATGCTACAGGCCCACCAGCATGTTCTTCAGCAGCATGTTGATTTAATAGGAATCACTTCAATAAAAGAGGTTAGTAAATTTCTTATTCAGGTTGCATCAAGCCTTGTTGTTAACTACTTGACTATATGATTTAATTAGTGGGGCAATTGGAGTTTTAAATTTATGTCCTTAATGGATTTTTACTAAGCTATTGTATTATTTTACGTGTTATTTCTTTATCTTTTCTAAGTTATGTCACACTATATGGTAATGCATTGGAAGATTCACATTCAAAATCTAGACCGTTTCATGTACACAAGTGTTGAAATTAATTAAAATTAGGGCGTGCAAAACTACCAATGCGATTATAAATGGTTTATATGATTAAAAAACTAAAATGCAAAAGAGACGTAATTCATACTACATTTCGTTGCACATAAAGTTTATCTGGTTATACATAATGTTTGGCCCTAGCGGACGTGAACTCTCATGTTGGCTTCAGGAACTAAACGCCTTTAACCTTCTCGTGCTTTTTATAACCGAGCTTATAATAACATCATATCATGGATAAAACTTAAACTTTGTTTATATCTGTTATGTCAACATTGATATTTTTTATACAAATGATGTGTCTTTTTTTGGCTGGGTGCTAGTTTTGTTACCACTTCATCGTAGGGTGTGGTTTATATCCAGAAAAAAATATATTGTCAACCAATAAATAAATTATTTACTATGATGTAAAATAAAATATATTAGATAGATATGTAAGTTGTCATTTTAAAAAAACAAATTTAATTTAATTTAATTAGAAAGAAGGTTCTGAGTTTAAACTCAGACATGATGTAATTTGGTGTAACTTAACGTAATTTAAGAGTAGAACTAGAATAGATTTTGATGTAAAAAAAAAAAGATAATTTTAGAGGTCTATTTTCAATAAAGTTTATATTATTCTAACATCTCTTATTTTTCTCGCGTGGCAAGAAGTTTCCAGAGAACTCCAGAATCGTTTACGCGTCCACAAAAATCAAAATCCCAATCGTCCTATTTTCACACAATTAAAATTTACGCATTAGGGTTAACATCTTTCGTGTTAGTTGGATCAAATCTAATCGAATCTAATCGAAGAAGATGATCGAGGTGGTGTTGAACGACAGGCTCGGGAAGAAGGTTCGAGTGAAATGCAACGAAGACGACACCATTGGCGACCTCAAGAAGCTTGTAGCGGCTCAGACCGGAACCAGAGCCGATAAGATCAGGATTCAGAAGTGGTACACCATCTATAAGGATCACATCACCCTTCAGGATTATGAGATTCATGATGGCATGGGACTCGAGCTCTATTACAACTAGTGTCCGATGATGAATGTCGAGTAATGTTGTTACTTGTAATTGATGATTTCAATAATAAGTAGTTTGCATAATTGGTGCACTGGAGTCGATTCATGACCTATTGATGCTTGAGTTGTAATTGGTTACTGAATATCTATCATATTTTTGCCTGATTGTGTGAATCACATGTATAATGATCGTGTGTTAATTAATTAACATGAATATCTCGTGTGAGCTGTGAAACAGACACAACACCTCACCTCAGTTGGTAACAGGTGGTTGTACGTACGTACGTATGTATGTATCTATTTGCACATGGCAATGGATTAAAGTTGAGTAAAACATATGTTCTCTGATGAGTATGGCAGAGAACGTGAGTGTGTGTGTGTGCATACTCTGTTTTTCTAGATGATTAAAGGACTTGGGCATAACATCAATAATATCGCTTGTCTGCAAAATGTTTTTTTATTTTTATTTATTTATTATTATTTTTTTTTTGCGTTACTCTGACCACCCATCATGTTGCATTTGGATATATGTTTTGTATTTTTGTAGTGTGATGAATCCAGACGTCTCTTCATTTGTTGGGATCTTGTGATATGGGTCATGGATGATTTTGAAGAGAGAAGAGAATGAGAGACTTTTTATATACATTAATATCTACATTCTTATTCATATGATGATCATGAGGGTTTACAAATGAGGGAGATGAGGTATATATTTGTTATGAAGTTGGCAGGTATCCAAACTCTAACAGGCGGGTCATTTAACTACCTTAACCGTCAATACTTAGTTTATAAGAATAATTCAGATTTAATAATAAAACTTAGGATTAATCTAAATTAAACATCATTATTATTATTATTGCTCAAATGTGAATCCTATCGGATAGGAATCTGGATTAGTGATTCATGAATATGGAGATGAGCACCCTAGGCCAAGTGTATCTGTGAAACAAGACACTATTAGTCTCGTCCCTGTTCTAACCTTTTTTCTCATGATTCCTAAGGTTTTTACACAATGCATATACCAAAAGCGTTGAATATAACAGATAACTGCCAACCGCGTTACTTCGTCACATTTTCCCATAGTCTCACACTGCTCCATGTGGGCTGGTGTATGATGAGTCAAATCTGGGGATGATGTGTAGGATCCAGTAATGGGTGCTGTAAATGGGGACACTGGGTCAGGTATGGGCACGGTTTGGGACCATAATGGAACTGCTCAATTAATGTTTAGGTTAAAATTATAAATCTTGATAACTTTATATGAATTTGGTACTTAATTACCTGCTTATTTATCTAGACAAATTTTCAGGCACCGGGACCACTTAATTTTCTTAATCAACTTTTTTTTACAGCTAAAATTCTTAATCAACTCAATGCAATTCAGGCAATATTTACGAGATTGAAAACATGTCGTGCCAGAAAAGCATATGAGGCCAATTTCAGAACCAGCCATCAACAAAGAAACGAGAGCAGAAGTGGATGTCACAAGTTCATAGCAATTATCACATCTTTTGTTTAAGATCACACTTCTGTACTAGCAACCAACCAACTAAATCAGGTCGTACAGAGGTATTATATGTTATATAGCAAACGAAAACGAACTGAAAATGTAGAGAGAATATTTATGTAACACGAAAATCATATTAGGCATCATGTCAACATCTTGTTTACAACACTAGTAACATAAACCAAGAACTTGATAACCAACAGTCTTAACAAAAGTTAAATGCAATGCAACATTACACTACTATGCAAATATGGTCATAGGGCCTGCCTGATGGCTCGAAGAGTTGACTCCATGTTCACCACTTTGCAGGCTTATATTCCATTTTCTGCAACAAAACAAATAGGGACAAGATAAACAAGCAAATAACATTATACACATTACAAGGCTCCATAAAAGTTAAAAAATAAGCATATTGCAACAGTTGAAGGAAATAATCTTTCTTTTTATTTTTTACCTTGTATCACTATGGTTGCATGCGTCCAATGGAATTGTCAGCCTTCTAGCTTTTCTAACAAATTCACTGGACCAAAACAAATATAAATAACATAGGTGAAATGCTACAAGCATTGAATTACCAGATGAGATACCAAGTATACCTGAATGGTTCATCACCAATTCGTTTGACATCACCTGTTGAATCTTTATACATCATATGACTTGAATTTCCAAATGTTTCAATTCCTAACAAGTTTGTCAGTGCTCCATTGAGTTGTGCATAAGACCCGAGGGCAGAAAGGTCAAGTGTTCTTCCAACATCTTCTGATCCCAGAAACACTTTGCAGTGACGACTATCCAATTCATGGTTGGTATGATTTGCATTCATTGGGCTTTGTGAATCCATGTCACTAGATATCTGCTGGTCAATGTGTATTGGCTGACCAAACAGTAAAAACAGAGGTCTCTTTACACTCTCATCACTTTTGTCCAGCTTAAGACTAGAAGTTCCCATGGTGAGCAAGCATGACAAATCATCATCACTGTCATTGCCATTGCCAATGCCACTGCCATCATATGTGTGTGGATCAAGGTGGTTGAGAGTGGAAGGAAAAAGACCCAACTGAAGTTTGTGGGTGGTAAGGTTGAGATCCAAAAATGGGATCCCAAATTGAGCATGCCTGGCTCCCTGAATGCTTGAGAAAGAACTAAGGGGATTGCTTGAAAAGAAGGTGGGAGGATAGTGGGTTTGGGTATCGGCTCGAGGAAAATCTGGGGGTTGTGGTAATCGTAACTTCTTTCTCTGTGGAGAGAAGGGTGAGAGATGAACAAGTGGCATACTTGACACCACTTCAACTAGCCACGGACTTACTCTCTTCACATTTTGCAATAAATCCGGTTCATCCCAAGTAACCTGCATCATGGTCAAAAACTCAAGATGCAACCTTTCATTTTAACAATCAATGACATGTTGGCATATTACACATCAATATATAACTAAATGCTCAAACACATTTAATCCTAAAGAATGGAACGATACTTGGGAGGGAAGACACATTATAGGACTTAAGAAATATATGTTACCTGTAGAAGCCGCCATGGAGAATTAGGCCAGTGAAAAGGATCAGCAACATCAACAGAAGATACAGTTCCCATGAACCAGCTTATACGTGATGAATCCTCTGTTTCAAAGGCCATTTTGAACCTCAATCCAGCACACCATTGCCTGCTTAATGAAGCAGTCAAAGAAGAAGCCTTCACACAAAATTCTGGAGTGCTTGCACGTGGGTAATAAACAACATCAAATGGCTGACCATTGGCAGCAAGAGTTGTAGCTTTGATAACATCTTCAGGTTTCACTTTCCCATTTCCACCAGAATAGATGTTCCTATTACTGTCATTTCTTACAAAGTTGCTCTCATTGTCAAACAAGAAGGAAGAAACCCCACCATAGAAAGAAGCAGAGTTCCCAGAATAAGAACTCCAACCAGATTGAGCAACAGAACCACTAATTCCCCCTCTCTTAGCCCGTCTAATTCCAACACAAATATCTCCATTCTCTGTCCTCACAAATACAATGGAATCCCCAGCAACTAGTCTTTTGTGGTTCACGAAAGTACTCCACCCGGTTGTCAGAAGATGCCTTCTAGGAGTCCCCCTATAGATATGCCTAAACTTCCAAATCTCCCCATGAACATCCCTAGCTATCACTGTCTGGACAGGGGGGTCAACCGAATAATCCAAACGAGGAAATATCGTCTCTGCACAATAACGAGGCACAGAGACCCCCCCGCCATTGTTGGCATCAGACTGAGTTAAGGTTTTTGCAAATGAACAAGGTTTCTCCGAAGAATTAGCCCCCGCCCCTACCACACCCCCATCTTCAACATCACCACTGTAACAGACATCACCATTTCCTACCGGAACCAACCTAATTTTTGCATAAACCACATCCGTTTCCAAATCTGCCTTAAACTTAACATCAATCACCCTGCAAAGAATGAAAGCCGGAACCCTAGGAATTCCTCTAAAATCTACATCAGCATGTGCATGTTCAGCATGTCCCTGAGGGAAATAGTACACATTCGAATTCAGCAAAGGCATTTGAATCAAACCACCGGCACACGCGTGCCATAGTTGAGGGTTCACACCCTTTTCTACCTCCCCCATGCTTGCACTCCACTATCTAGACTTCTAACCTTCAAAAATACCTCTAAAATCACCAAAATCAAAGGTAGCTTCCTTAATTAGGCCCCTTCTCTACCTCTGCACATACTCTGTGTTATAAACAAATCATGACAATATATCAGGCAGATTCAAAAAGCCTCTATGATCGTACACACTTCAAATGCATAAAAACATTAAACAATAATCATCCAGAGCACTACAAACCGAAGAGAAATACGAGATTAGGTCAACAAAAGGGAATATAGTACATATATAGCGCATGCCTTAAGAGTACAGCGACTTGAATTCGAAAAACCTGAAACCACAATGATTTCCAACCACATGTTCTCTATCTCATTCTCACCAGCAAATAGCAATAAAACCCTAAGTACAAATCAAAACGACCTGTGTACCTACCTTCAATTGCAGCTCCATCAATGTTGCAACTGCAAACACATTAACAACTCCAGATAACAACCGATGGGCAACAAATCTGTAGGAAATCAGAGGTTTAGCGGCAACATGTTGGTGGTTGGATGATTAAAATAAGGCATGTGATTGAGGTGGAATTGAGCGTACGTCGTTATGCAGAGAGATGTAAGGAGGATGAAGAGAGTGAGAGACAGAAGAAAGGAGCAGAAGAGTGGGGAGCCATTGCAGGTACCACCAATACAAAAGTTAAAGTTTCCACTTTCTCTCTCTAAAAAAACACACACACTCACACATACTCACACACATACTCTTTCTCTCTCTAAAACGGTAAATGTGAAGTTTTGTTGTTTTGCTATGGTCAGTTATCTCCTTCCAACCAGTTATCTTACAAATTAATTTTCAAAAAAAAGTTATCTTACAAATTAATTTATCTAAAAAATTATATAGTGTAAAATACGGGTTTACAAATTGGAATATGTTCAAATACAAATAGTTACAAAGTGTGAGAAAATACAATAAGTTAAATTATAAAAAAAATTATATCTCACAATTTAAATCGAATTTCAAAAAAGTAATTCCGAGCTTTTGTTCCCCTAGCCGTCATCACTAAGAAAAAAATAGACGAAAAATAAAAAAAATAAAAAAATTAACGTTCTTTTATTGTGTAATTTATGAAAGACACAATGACGTCATTGTGTCATTATGAAAGAAACAATGAGTCAATGACGTTATTGTGTCATTGTGAAAGACACAATGACGTCATTGTGTCATTGTTGTGAAAGACACAATGACGTCATTGCATCATTATGAAAGACACAATAACGTCATTATGTCATAAAAAGACACGGTAAATTTTTTATTTATTTCTCTTTTTTCCTGAAAGAGAATGATCAGAGAAACATAGATTTTGAAATACTTTTTTAAAATTCGATTTAACTTGTGAGATATAATTTTTTTAAAACTTTTTTATTGTATCTTCTCACATTTATAACAAAAATACATTTTTTAGAATAATCTCACCCTTACAAGTTTTAGATAAAAAGCAATTGCATATTTGATATTTCTTTTCGTAAACTTGTAAAATTAAAGCCGTACAGTATTTTTGTAAAGGCTTGCTGCAGATTGAATGGTGATATTTTAAGTGTAGGATATAAGATATATGTGCTTTTGTTGTTAGAAAAGAAATAAAATAATATGTTTAGACATGGAGTTCATTTAATAAGAAAAGGATGATACATGTCTATAGTAATTTAACGCGTGAGTCTATATATAATTACATACCCCTCTAATATTTGTTATACTTTCTGTTTTTAATTTTTTTGTTTCAAACTTGTTAAACCTTCCTTTTAATCTTGTAATAAACTTTTTGACCTATTTCTTTTTTTTATTACAGTTAACTAATCTTTATGCTAGTTAACTCTATGCATCATTATATTCATGCACCACAATAATATCTGCACTATCTTATCCGATAGATTCACGTTCAATATTATGGTACCACTTCATATGCCTAACGGAAACCGTCGAAAATACATTTGAGAGTAGAGAGGGGGAGATTAAACCGGGTTTGTCCTTTCTACAGGTTTGCTCGAGTACCCATTGTATAGATCGAACAAGTTGTCAAGTCTTGTTAGCCAATTACGAAACTTAAGCGGAGATACGAGAACTGTTGATTTCAGTTACGCAAGGAAGGAAAAAGAACATACGGGGAAGGAAGGAAGTTAAAGAGTTGAATTGGCCAATAAATCAAAAATAAACACATAAATTAAATTTAAGAAAACTCAACTTAATCATTTTCTTTATTTTGATTTTATTAATTTTGTAGTATAAAGACTATTCGTTTAATTATCGTTATCTAATTACTAGCATACATACATTGAATATTATATTTATTTGAGGTATATAGTTATTTTAAAAGGATAAAGATATAAAAAAGGAAACAAAAGGTTTGAATTGTATCTATGTGAAAATTAAAAGTGAAAGTATAACAAGTAAATATAATTATAAAGAGAATATATATAGCAACATCAAATTTAACATATCTGAAGGATGTTGTCTTTAGGGCATGGTAAATGTAATGAATTCGTACACACTTGTAAACGTCTATATACATATCAAATCAACAAATGCATTCATCTATAAAAAAACATTCATTTTCTCTATAATCTATCATCTTTCATAGACATTATTTTATTTCTATATCATCACACTCCATTACATTTGTTTTCATAACCAAAATAATTGTTAGTGTTCATCAACACCACGAGGTGGGGGAGGGGGAGTTTGATTGAAAATAGGTTCTTTTATAATATTTTTAAATTAGAAGATGCGATATGAATAAAAATCCATGCTTTAAATAACATTAAATTTAAAAAAAACAAGTCTAAGAATTTTCTAAAAGTTAAATGTCACATGCTAGGATGAATCAACATGTTATCAACACACTATTATAGTAACCACAAAATACTATGTGGTTTAGTGATTCATAGACAAAGAAATGACATGCTCATTAAAGCCATGGATGAATGTTTTGCGATACAAGCATACATCAAACCATAAAATTGTTCTAAACATCATCATATGCAAATGACTAAAACTAAATTTAAAAATATACCAATGAAACATTAGATTACACATATATTTACATACACAAATTAAGCACCTGGAAGTGATTACAAGTGAATTATGAGTCTAGTACTAATTTTCAAGTTTTTCTTAGAATTAAACATTGGTAATTGCAACACTTATTTCAGTTTTAGGTTTGACTAAGAATCGAAATTCATCATTTCTAAAATCTATTAATTATATACCGATTAGTTACAATGATTAGATAAATATTAGTATTAGTCATGTGACTCACTAGTCATGTGAGGTATATATAGTTTCATAAATAATTTATTTTAACTTTAGTATTTATAATAATTCAAGTGTGTGTATATATACAAATGCAAGTTGTTTTTAATGTCCTTTTGTTACACGAGTGAAGAAACTACTATTATAAATATTTTTCGACAATAATGCAAACATTGCCCCAATATATTCATCTCAAAGAAAAATTAAATGTCATCTTCAATTGGATCATGCAAGTTCAATTATAAGCTAGACATCTTAAATGAAGACAACTAGGCATAAGGACCGAATTGCCTTGGTCATTTTCGTTTGTCATGTTCATTAAATCAAATCGAATTAAATCCTTAGTTTTTGAGTTAAGGCCACGGTTTAAATATACATAAAATAAAAGTAAAAGAATTATAAAAATAATATTTTTAATTTATCATGTTACATCACACTTCAATATAGCTATTCAATAACTTTTATAAATTGGCTTTGTGGCATGTACCCTCGTGGAAAGTTGAAAAAATTGCCTTTGTGACAGGGACCCTTGTGGAAACTTGACGTAATATTACTAGTTCAATGTATGAAGTTAAAACTTTACTAGCCATTGTATCTTTTTATATACTTAATATTATTCTCATAATTTATTAATCTATC
>BJCN01194762.1:0-11525 GCA_018326445.1 Flaveria brownii
AATTGCTTCAGAAGAAAATATACTGAGTAATTTTGCTTTCGAGACAGATTTAGATAGGAGTCTTCTTGAAGTTGAATCCATAATCTAGCATCTGATTCTGAATCCAAAGTACTTGAGCATAGGATTGCTTCTTGCATTGCCATAAGACTATCCTTCCACCAAGAAACTAACATCCCCCAGATGTAGACTTGGCAGTCATATTGCAACCACCATAGTCACTATCTATATATGCATATAGATTGAAGTCAGAATTGTATGGGTACCAAAGTCCTAGTGTTGGAGATCCTTTGAGGTATTTAAGAATCCTCTTGACAACAACTAGCTGTGACATCTTAGGGTTGGCTTGATATCTTGTACATATGCATGTGGCAAACATGGTATCAAGCCTGCTGGCTGTTAGGTACATAAGAGACTCAATCATAGCCCTGTATTGATGTTTAGTCACACCCTCCTCAAGATCATGTCCTAGGGAGTAGTTTTTGGCTATTAGAGTATGTCTTGCACATACTCTTATTGGTTTATGAAGATGTCATTGTCAACTTGCTTCACCTGAAGTCCTAGAGAGAAATTGAGTTCCCATATGGCACTCATTTCAAACCTATTCTTCATCAGCTTCTCAAAATCTTTACAGAGTCTTTTATTGGTTGACCCAAAGATAATGTCATTAACATAAACTTGAACCAACATCAAGTCATACCCTGTCCTTTTGATGAAGAGTGTGCTGTCAATAGTACCTATTTTGTAACCATGTTGAACTAGGTATTATGACAATTTCTCATACCACTTCTTTGGTGCTTGATGCAGCCCATAGAAATACACACTTGACATCAAGTTGGTAGACTTCAAAATCCTTTGATGCAGAAAAAGCAAGAAATATTCTTACAGTTTCAAGTCTTGCTACAGTAGCAAAAACATCTCTGTAGCCAATCCCTTTCTCCTGAGTGTACCCTTGGACTACTAGTCTTGCCTTGTTCTTGATGACAAGTCCTCTATCATATTTCTTGTTCATGAATACCCACTTGGTTCCTATTGGCATCTACCTAGATGGATGACGACATAGGTTTCAAACACCCTATCTTTTGAATTGAAACAGTTCCTCCTGCATTGCTTCAATCTAACTTCTATCTCAATCTAGATAGACGACATAGGTTTCAAAGCATCATCTACTTTGTTTGGCTCAATTGGATAAGAAGCAAGAGTTCAAGCAAACATTTTGAACATGGTTTTGTCCTTTTATTATCACCCCACCCTAGTCCTAACATCACCAATGATGTTTGTGGTAGGATGTGACTTGTGGATTCTTAGCTGAGGAATCATAACAAATTGATTTGATAGATCTAAATTAAAGAAAATTAGATCTGGTGATTGAGTATCACCTACCACATCAGCACACTTATCAAGTATGGCTTGATCCAAAGAGTATGTAACACTATTAATGTTGTCTTCAGAGGAGTGGTTGTCAGCATCATGAAATTCTTGATCACTTTCACCATCTCCATCTTCTCCTACATTGTAAATCCATTTATTTGATTTTTATGCCTCATTACTGGAATTGGTTGGCACCTCATATGTATCATCTGAAGAATTTGTTGTCATATTTGTGCTGACAGGATTTCCAAATGCAGTGCTTATTACCACTGGTGCTGAATAGATTTTATCATTTGGTCTTCTCAGCTCAAATCTTAGATCAGGATCCTCTATAATCATATTACCTGTTGCTCCTGAAATATCTTTACAAGATTTGTTAAAATAGCCGGTAACTAAATCAAGATCAAATAGCAAATCAGGACCAAATCCTTTCATAATGGGAGTGTGTTCATTGAAAGTCACATTGGTTGACTCCTCAACTACTCTAGTTCTGAGACTGTATACTCTATAATATTTAGCTTAAGAAGAGTATCCAATGAAATATTCATCATCTACTTTCTCAGTAAATTTGACTATTTGATCTTTGGTATTCAAGATGGTGCATGGACATCCAAATGATCAAAAAAACCAATGAAAGGTCTCCTTTTGTGCCACAGTTCATAAGGTGTCTTACTATGAGTTTTGACTACTAAAAGTCTGTTCTGCACATAGCAGGCAGTGTTGACAGCCTCTGCCCAGAACGTGATAGGCAGTTTAGAGTCAGAGAGTATGGTTCTTGCCACCTCAATAAGTGTCATATTTCTCCTTTTAGCAACACTATTTTTAAGGAGTTCAAGGAGCACTATACTGTCTTGAAATACCCTTTTCATCATAAAATGCATCAAGGATTTGGTTCCTAAATTCATTTCCTTGATCACATCTTATGATCTTTACCTTGTGATCATATTGATTCTCAACTTTTAGAATGAATGATTTCAATATTTCAGAGGTCTTATCCTTACTTCTAAGAAAGAAGACCTAAGTATATCTTGTGAAATCATCTATGATTATAAGGCAGTATGAAGTTTGTCCTAAACTCATTACACATATAGGGCTAAATAGATCCATGCGTAATAAGTGTAGGGGAGAAGTGATTGAGTTCATTTCCTTTGGCTTGTGAGACACTTTGTGTTGCTTTACTTTTAGACATGCAACATAGTGATCATCACTTGTAAACTCTTTCTTTGGCATTACAGTTACTAAATCATTCTAAATCAATTTATTCATGATCTTAAAGTTTACATGACATATTCTTTTATGCCAAAGGAAAGACTCATCAATATTTGTTTTAGATAGAAAGCAAGAAACTTCTCCAGAAGGGGTGGTCTCTTTCAAGTCCATCTCATACATGTTCCCTTTTCTGTGGGCTCTGAGCAGAATATGCTCTTGAGGAATGATCACCTTGGGCTTGAGAACAATGCACTCATGCTCAGTAAAGAGCATGTTATGTCTCTTGTCACAAAAATAATATACACTCAAAAGATTGTACTCAGGCTCCTTTACAAAGTTTACCTTCTCAATGCTGAACTTACTATTTGTGACCCTACCCCTTCCAGTAATGTAACTACCTGATTCACCTCCAAAAGTAACTGGCCCTCCATCAATTTTCTCAAAGTCTTGAAGTAAAGAGCCTTTGCCAATCATGTGCCTAGAAGAACCACTATCAATAATCCAGACATTTCTTTTGGTCTTCAGCTATTCCTACACATGGAAGAGATGATTAGTTACATTTAGAAACCCAAGTTTTGTTGGTCTTGGGCTTATCAAGATGAATTAAAGATAATTCAATAGTTATTGATCCTATATGCAAGCTTTGAGGATCCTTGGCTATTATTGATGAAGAAACTTTAGTCACATGGCCCTCCTTTATCTTTCACACCATATTTGGAAGATTAGACTTGATCTTCAAAACTTTGGAAGTTTTTATGACTTCGGAAGTTTTGGAAACTGAACCTTTAGAAGCTTTTGCATCCATTGAACAGACTTTAGTGTTCGAAAGCATTCCTATCTTCCGAGACCAACTTTGCTTCCGAAGACAGTTTTCCACCTATCTTCTTTTGGTTTACCTTAATACTTCCGAAGGAAAATGATTTTCCTTCTGAAGTCTTTTTCTTCTTCTTCTCAGAAGTCTTCTTCTTATGCATGTCGATGGTACTCTTAGGATTGTAAATGCAATCCTTAGCATAGTGAGTTATGCCACCACACTATATGCATTCCAAGGCCTTACTTCTAAGATTCTTATCTTGAGAAGAAGATTGTTTTGATCCTTTTTCAGCTCCTTCTTCATCTTTTTGGATGATGCATCATGCTTCTGAGGTGAAGCTTGCCTTTGGAGTTTGATGGTCCAGCCTGTGCAGCGGTGGTGCATGATGGTTCAACTTTATTCTCTTTTCCAGGATGGCTTGGACTTGAACTAGGACTCCTAGTACTAGAGTCTGCTGTTAAGTCTTTAGTCTTTCTCACCTCAAACCCAATAGAGATGAAAACTTATTTTTGCCTGGGGTTGAAGGTGGGCTTGATCTCCTGCACTTTCTTAGATCTTCGTTTTGCATATCTGATCAAGTTCTTTCTTGCAAAATTTGTCATCCCTGGTTTCTTCTTCCGTCCGGACATATAGTAACCTTCTTAGAATGAACCTCTTTACTTATTTCGGGTTCATCCTTCACTATATCCTTTTTATCTTCATCTTCCTCTTGGATAGGATCAATAATAGGCATCTCATCTTCAAAAGTTCCACACCTTGGTTCTCTAATTGATAGTAATGTGTATGGAGGAGTTATTTCATTCGACCCAATCCCCTACAGTTCTGATAACAAACTTTTGCATGCAAGGATGAAGATTTAATGTTCTTGAATGTTTCCTTTCCAATAACACACTTTTCTGCCTTGGCTTTGCTAATCACAAGCTTAGCCTGGCATTCAGCTAACTTGGTAACAAGATCTTTGATTTGAGTCATATAGTTTGTATGCTTATGTTTTTTATTAGAAATGGTTTTCTTTAAATATTCTATTATAAGTTTATAATCATTTTCTGCTATTTTAAAATGAGCTTTTAAAATATTCAAGGACTCAAGATCAGATCTTACTTCCAAGTTGTAGGACTTGTACATGTTAACTTTAGCAATGCATTCAGGAAAGCAAAGATGTTCTAATACCTTTGATTCATCATGGTCTACCATAGGGACTTGTTTGGAGATACATATTCCACCCAAAAGATCCATTCAAATCCTCCTTATTCAATAGCAACTGCAGCTTGCTGCTTTGGTTAGTTGGGCTTCTTAGTTCTTGGAGCTGCCTCAATGTAGTTTGGCATGGACTGTGTTTGGCCACCATTTGTTCTTGGTGCCTTACACTCCCTAGCAAAGTGGCCCATTTGGTTACAGTTGTAACACTTTTGTTTTTGTATAACCCAAACTTTTCACTTGTCATATTACTTGGAAACTTCCTCTTTGTCCTCTTGTAGAACTTCTTAGGTTTGTGAGTGAGAAGAACCATCTATAAGACTATCTCCATATACTTCAGATTATCTAGATGGATGCAGTCCAAGTCTTCAAGGGTGAAGAGAAAGTTGTAAGAACATTCATCTGAAGACACAAAGGCCTGAAAAGAGCTAGGCTCTTGGAATGGACTTCCTTGAGCGTAAATCTCTCTTGGTGTCCCTAGGAAGGTGATGAAAGGACACTGTAGTGAGTTGTCAGGGTAGAAGATGAGATGATGTTATGGTTCTCTACTATCCCTTTTAACCACTTAAAGGGCTGAACACTTTTGGGTGCCGGATGAGCTGGGAGAAGGATTTTGCATGTTCATCTTCATTCGGTAACCGCTTAGGATACCATACAGCTTAGTGAGAGTGAGGCTAGTAAGGTTCTTATTTCACTTGATGGCTACACAATAATGTGTCCATTCTCTAGGAAGAGAGAACATGAACTTCCTCACCATATCCCTATTCTCAAGTTTGACTCCAACATCCATCAGAGTATCTATAATCTCAACATACCTAAAGTATTGTTAAGTCATAGTTTTATCTGTCTTGAAGGTGAAGTTTTCAAACTGCTGCTTCATGATATCTTTCTTGTTTTCCTTAGCTTCCACAAATCCTTGAACATCAGCTTTAGTGCATCCCAGAGTTCTTTTGCAGTCTTACACTTCTTGAAGCCTCGGTAGATGGAGTTGGGAAAAACAGTTTAAAGAACGGTCATGACTTTTTGATCAATATCTATTTTCTTCAAGTATTCTTTAAAATAATTAGCCACTTCCTTTGGTATCATCCCACCTTTAGCAGTTGCTGAAGTAGTACTTGGGATGTGAGGTCCACAGACTACATATTTCTATTTCCTACTATCTTAAGACTTGATGAAGCCTTCCATCCTCATGCACCAAGTGTAAAAGTCATCAGGAGTGATCAGTGGAGACTTAGTCATTATGCTAGTTTCCATATCGCCTTTAGTGAGAGCTATCATTTGAGCAAGTAAGTGTATGTGAAACTGAAGAGTGATTCCAGATGGTGAGATCTTGCAATCAAGAGCCTGAAATGCTCTGATACCAATTGTGGCTCGGTCATGGTTGTTCAATATAAATTTCACAGTTGGAGATAACACATTTACTAGATCAAATAGGGAACCAGACAAAGAAACAATGAATAGAAAGTAAGAACACTTAAGAACACAAATATTGGTTTGCAAAGATGATGCATGTTGCTCTCAAATGTTTTACAAGTGTTACAATGCTTAGTCCTAAGACTAATACAATGAGATACTTTATACTACATTCTACAGCCAGTCATACTTTGAAGGCTAGGTGGACACTAATTTAGACAACAAGAACAATGTACAGTCAAAAGGCAGATTGCCTTTTGACAAGTGACTATGACATACCATAGCTCACATCCTATTATATTACAATAAGGATAAAAGTACTAAAGTAGAAAATTATAGACAAAGACACCATTGTGTACAGTTGATAAAAGTAAGGAGATGATCACCAACTTATAGAAGTTGGTGAGTCTTCAGAGCTGGAAACAGAAAGGTCGTCAGTTTTTGTCAAAAAAGTGTCAGTAGACACATGGCTTCTTAGTATTCGGAAGAGTTCAGTGTTCAAGCTTTGGAAGACTTTGTCTTTAAGCTTTGAAAGACTTAACTTTTGACTTTGAAAGATTTCTGTCCTTGGCTTCAGAAGATTTGATACTTAGTAATTTTACTTTGTACATTTTCAAATCTTACGAAGTAACTTCCTTATACTTCATTACATGTTGAAAGCTCTTTGGTTAACATCAGCCTCTAAGATAAACTCTTACAGCTTTGATTTGTGCAATAGGCTCAAAACAAGTGTGTATGAACTTGCTTAAATAACTAAGAAAAGAGAGAAGGGTAAAAGTTTGTTACGATCGTTCGATGTCACTATCATATGATATTAGCGACAAGGAGTGCATGTTCTATTTAAGTATTATTTTTAGTTAGAAATTTGGAGTATGTGTGAGAGATCAAGTGTGTTCATACATAAGATCATTGATCGAAGGGGAGGCAAATTGTTCTTATGATTAATGAATAAATATGATAAAGTATTGTTGGATTGGGGTTATGGATTAACAAGACTTTTCTATTTGATCAGAATATGACAAATGCAGAATCTAAGTTAACAACTTGCAAACAAACATAAATACTTTGAGTAATAATACGTACACAAGTTGTTCTTTCAAAGTATTTACTTGATTAATCAAAACTAAGTACAAAGAGTAATATTCAACAAATACACAAGTGGCTTAACAAAGTTTGCCACTACTATACAAGTGTGAGAACTTTATACTAAGAAATCTAAAAAATAAGAATAAACTATTCTATGTTTAGAATGTATAGTAATATCGGTAACATAGACAATTGGCACATCAAGTTAGGCAGCTTCAATACTATGTTATCTCCAAAATGCAGAACACATCAACCATCAGTACAGATAGTCTTGTTTTGTGTAACAGTTCATCAGCAGCTCATGGAGTTCAATGCTGATTAGCAGCAGTCGATTAATAACATATCAGTTAAGTGTTGATTGGCATTTGTTCAGAATATGCTGATCGGTAGTCATTCAGCATATGTGATTCGGTAGTTGATTTAGCACTTTTAGTAATCAGCAGTTGGCAGCGGGTGCTGAATTCTTTAGTTTTTGGTAGCTTCATCCTTTTTATAGATCAATAATTTCCCCTAGGTTGATTCTACCAAAACTCAAGCTTCATCCCTTTAGCATCCTGATTAGCAGTAGTTCATATATGTATTTTCTTCTATCTCTTGAGTAGTTTTCAAAAGGTAAATTGACCAAGTATTTCATGTTGTGCCAAGATAGTCTGAATAGATCATATTCTTTGACTTCAACTTTGTTGGCACTAGTATAAGTCAGATAAAAAGTATTGGTTGAGGAAATGTAGCTCCAATGTATATTTAGGTCATGAATGCTTAAAAGAACATGCAGAACATTACTTCTTTTTTGTCTTCTCCTTGTTCAGCATTGTTTTCAAATTTTATCATTAGAATGGAAACCATGGATTTATACTTATCTATCATGCCTTCATATTCTGATATTAAAGTGAACATCTTCTCTAAGTATTCAAGGCTGAGATTCAGATTTTCTAGCTCAGACAGAAAAAAGACTTTGACTTGTTCTTTATTTCAACGAATAATCTCTTACCTTTCAAGTCGTACCCCCTATTTGATAATGGTTGTATCACAACCTTCTGAGTCTTCCTCTTCCTTAGATTTTGAGACTTCTTCTTCTTGCTCTTTACGATCTAAGCCATATCTTACTCTTTCAGCAGCAGTGGTGATGATCACTTCATCTGCTAAATCATCAGATTAGCTTTAGGAATCAGGTTCAGCTATTTTAGGAAACTGTTGGACTATTGGAGAACCATGCTCAGTTAGTTTGAGCAGGTTGAGAGTGGTAGGAGGTGAATGTGCTTAAGTGCTAGGGACAGGTTTGGCGAATGGGGTGGTCTCAGTAGCTTCAGAATCTTACTTCTTCTTTTTTTGTTCTAAAGCCTACCTTGATCTTTCTATATAAGATTCATAAACCCTCATCTGAACCTTCTTTACTTCCCTTGCCTCAAAATCTTTGCTTGGATTCCTTAGTCTCAGTCCGGTTAAGTCAGGTATCTCAAACCTTTTAAAGCATACTAGTTGGTTTCTTGCGTAAGCTACTCTTACAGTTGCTGATCTGGTTATGAAGTATGTATTTTTTTCTTCTAATCATATTTCTACTCCATTATTGGATCATAAGCTTGTAGTGGAGTTTTTGGGATCTCTTCACTTGTATCAGCTTTGACTAAATACAATACTTTTTGTAGCAACACTTTGGACTTCTCATTCTTACATCCAAAGATACTGAAGTACTTGGCAATTTGCTCTAGAATGTCAAGGGGCAGATCAAGCATATCATTTTCATGATCATAGTACATGATATCTCAATTTGTCCTCTTAATATCAAATTTCTTCATCTGAGAGATGTACCCAGCAGCCAAGACCTTGGTTCCTTTGATTATCTTCTCCTCAACTTCTGGGCCAACGACCCTTGCCTTTACAACTCTTTTAGGTGCTATCTTCTTCTTTGCAAGGATTGAGGAGATTAGATGATTGTGATTAGAGGTTGTTAATTTAGAGTTAGGGGATGCTAGAGGCTCAATCAACATATGGGAAAACCTTTGAGCAATTTTCTTTATTCTGTCTTGCTATCTTTCCCACTGCTCCCTAGCTTTTTCAAACTTTAGGGCTCTTTAGCTGCAACCTTTTGTTTGATTTCTCTAATATTCAGATCAAGAGTTGACTTACATTTGTCCTACTTATTTACCAGAGAAATAATAATACTTGAGGAACATCTTCATTTCTTACTTATCCCTGAACTCTCATTGAACCTTTTTCTACTTGCATCCTCTCTAATTCAGCCTTTTTTCTTTTATCTAACACAGCTGATTTCTCCATCTCAGCATGAGTTACAGCTATTAGTTTGGATTTCATCTCAGTAATGCTCCATTCTATGAACCTCATTGAAATTGAATCCTTTCAACTCATATTGAGCTGCTAGGAGACATTTCTCTTGATCTTTATTCTCTCTCTTCTGAATGGAGACCATAAGTTTGGATTAGGAAGTTGTCGTTATTGAAGCTTGCTGAGTGGTTTTTCTTTAAGTACTTTTAGCAATTGGCCTAGATAAATTAGATGAGACTGTTTTGATAACTTTAGCCTTTGGTTTAAGTTGAGCTTTTGGTATGTTCTACTTGGTTCACCACCAAGGTTGAATTCTCTTATTACAGCTTCTTAGTCTTTAGAAATCTGGCCTTCCTTTTCTGTGACTCTGTCTTAACTTCTTCTTCAGCAATCATAGATTTCTTACCTTTGTTAGAGGTAGAGATTGAAGTAGGCCTGACTGCTAAAGATCTAGTAGTTACACTTTGATGCCTCACGAACTAACTTGGGACCATCAAAAGTTGTCTGAGCTCTCTCAACATCCTTAGTGACTTCTAGACCATTTGTTTCCATATTCACCTCAGAGTTATCTGGGGTTCAGCTTCAACATCCTGTTGACCAAATATCACCTCAGCTGATTTTGTGAGTTCAGACTCAGGTATGTCCTTTTGTTGTTTATGAAGTTGGGCTGGTTTAGCTTCAAGATTCACCCTATGTCTTTCAATGTTATCTTCCATGATCTGGGTGCGTCTTATGTAAACCACTATTTTGTGTGAGGATTCATCTACTGAAGAAGCCTCTTGTCTAGTACTTTCGATAGTTGCATTAGCAACTAATTTGTTCAGCACTTCAGCAACTTCTAATGGCACTCTTAGTAATGGTGCTTCTTCTTCAACAGATACCTTAGGAGAGGCTTCAAGTCCTAACACAAGCTTTTTCTTTTATGATTAGAGAACCCCGCCACTAGAGCGGAAGAAGGTTCTTCATTAGATCTCTTTCTTTTGAGAGAAAGAGCAAGGAAGAAGTACCGAATCTCTTTAATGCTGCCATTCTTCTTTTTCTAAGTTGAACCTTTTGGTTCATCCTCCTTATCACCCTCCTAGCTTCAATCTCCTCCTTTTCTAAGCTATCATATCCATACTTATCTAGAAGCTCATTTAGTTTGACTTTAGCTTCAGATAGAGGCTCATAGTCTTCAATCCATTTAGAAGAGAAAGAGATTGGTTGTGCAGCTTGTACAACTTGGGTAGCCAATCCCTGGAGAATATGTTTAGCTTCTTTCGCTCATCTTTTCCTTTTTTGGTACCATCATCTGAGATTCCAAATGACACTAAATGGGTAGTGGAAGGCATATCCAAAGGTTCTTATGGTGCTAAGAGTTAAAGATTTAGGATGATAGATTATTGAAGGTCAATGCTCTCTTGTAGTGATTCAACCTTGTGTTCAAGATCCATTGCCCTTGTTGTAGATTCCTAAAAAGTAATAAGTTGTTGCTCTAAATAAGTAACTCTTGCAGCTTGTTGTTAGAGGGTCCTAAGTGAAGCTTCCACCTCAGTGACTCTATCTGCTAAAGACTTCAACAGACATTTCTCAAATTCGAGAACCATATATTGTTAAGCATAACCTTGAAGCCTTGCATTTTTAGCTTGTAAGGCATTTAGTTTTTTAGCAAAATCAAGGTTATAGGCCATCAATTCATGGATTTGTTACTGATTTCCCTCATGCACAGGTGTGGAATCCTTGAGAAATGAGGTCCTAGGTCGAGCCTTTGCACCCTCACCACCAGATGTGGTTTCTTGGCGCCCTAGATTCCTCTCCTTAAGAGATGACTCCAAAGAGAAATTATCAGGGTGAGTTATCATGGATTAGCAGTAGAGATAACCTTGTCCATATTGATGATTTCCTCCATAAGATCAATCTCTTAGGATAAAAGGATATAGGTTAAATATTTCTACAAACATATCAGTCTCCACTGTTTATAGTATATGGGAAACTGGGGTGCTAAGCGGCTGTTTGGCAATATTTGAATGATTAAGTGCTGAACCAATAGGAGGTTTGAACCATTAAGTGTTGAACCATTAAGAGGTCTGAATCATTAAGAGCTTGTATGTCGTTTAACTATTCAAAGGCAAGTGTCTGACCAATTCAGATAAGAGGTCTTAACCATTCAGCACTA
>BJCN01194784.1:0-17918 GCA_018326445.1 Flaveria brownii
TACATTAATATTAATAAAATAATATTTATTTATTTATGTTTATCATTCTTTCTTCTTCTTCTATCCCCAACTACTTATAAAAAAATAAAAAATAATCGATTTAAGTGATGGATGGTGATTCTCAAATATAAGGAATCATTATAGTTTCTTTTAAAATTATAGGAGATCGAGAACCTGATGTAAGTGTAAATTGACATAATTTTTATGTTTATTTATAATTTAGAGATGCATGTTTCTCTTACGTGCTATATGATTGTAAGCAAAATGTTTTTCTCTATAAAAGATATGGAATTTTAGCATTTCTTTTAGAATTCTAAAAAAGGATTAGCACTTTAGCCAACCGTTGATTTACATAGCTAAGCAAATTAAAGAAAAAAAACAATATTATGCGATGTACAGGAGGAGTCATTGATGATTTTCGAATGCGGAGATCATGGGTTCGAGTCTCACTCGAAGCAATATGTTTAAGGTGAGCTTGTAAACTAGTATATAAAACAACCAATTTTTGAACGGACTTTAGCACTAGAATATTAAACTAGTACACAATCTAGTTTACGTACATAAAACAACCGATTTTTCAAAATTTTATTGATCGTCGTTGTATTAGAATTCAGTTACAAGCAAAGAGCACAACATCGTACGTATAGTATTGGTATGAGTTTGGTTAAGAAACAGCGTACATGTCGTAAATGATGAATATTATGTCATGGGAACAACTTATAATAACACGCTCTCTCTTTTTCCAACATGTCACAGTTTCATTCGAACTACGTGTTTGACGGTTGCATCGCTTTCCACATATATGCTCCTCTTCTTTCACACACCTATAAATACTCCACTTAATTATATCCCACCAACCAAACCATCTTCATTACAACATTCTCAAAATAATTCTTGATTTTTTTTTGCTTTTTTCATCGCCCATGGGAGTCACCTTCTTATCTCTCTTTTGGGTCTTGAAAAGGGTTCGTGAATTAAGAAGATTTTTGTCTGTCATCAATCTTCGATCTACGAGATTGGAGACAAGCTTTTCTTTCAAGAATCTTGCTCTTGATCAAGAAAATTTTTCAAGAACCAATGGAGATTATGGATTCTATGAGTTTGTTGGTAATCCGATGCCCTTTAGCGAGATCGATGCTGCAGCTCTTACGATTCAGAAGTTCTACAAGAGCTATCGAACTCGAAGGAATCTTGCAGATTGTGCAGTCGTTGTCGAAGAATTATGGTATGTTAATTACTAATTGTATCATGTTACATAAAATAAAAAATGTTTAATGAAGATAGATAATTTCTTCACGAGCATGATATTATAATTTATCATCAAATAATTAACCTTATTGATGTATTTTGAATACACATGATATAATCTTCTAATTATACAAACACAGTGTTCTACATATTTGAACGTTTGTTACGTGTTTATATAGGTGGAAAGCCTTAGACTTTGCAGCTTTAAAGCGGAGTTCGGTGTCTTTTTTCTGCACCGATAAGCCGGAGACCGCGGTATCCCGGTGGGGGAGAGCATGTACGAGGGTCGCAAAGGTATAATATCGTACTAATTAAGTTAGAAATATCATATGTCGGACCTCGTCAAAACTTTAGTCACATCCATATATTTTGAAGGTTGCAAGTATAAACTAGGGTGGCCCAGTAATTTATAAATCTTTTATAGAAAAGGATTGCTTTATTCAGAGGAGTCAAAAGTTGACATGTTCTTATTTGGCATGACGAGGACCACTTATCTTTAAAGCAATTGAAGTTGATGAGTTTGAATATTGACCTTTGGATTCTGATGGATAAAATGCAATATAATATACATTTCACTACCCTTTTCTTTATGTATGCTAAATTCAGTCATAAATTTGTTCAATTTTTTTATTTCTAGGTTGGAAAAGGCCTATCTAAAGATCAAAAAGCTCAAAAACTAGCCATTTGCCATTGGCTTGAAGCTGTAAGTCGTTTAAACAACCGATATTAGTTCATAGATAAAACTGTTTCAACATCATGACAGATAAAAGTATAAACTTGATGTACGAGACTCCTGCATGCCAAGGGTGTTGGAGTGTTGCGCCATTTTAATCATCATGACAAATCAAACATGTAATAATTATCTTTATAAAAAATACCTTACGTACCATATATTAATGTTTGTTCGCAGATTGATCCGCGCCATCGTTATGGACACAACCTACAATTATACTACAATGTTTGGTTTACAAGTCAAAGTTCACAACCCTTCTTCTACTGGTAATCTTATACTGGAGACGTTAAATTAATTAGTTGGTTAATATTATTAATTCATTCTTTTAGCTATATTGACCTTTATATATGTTAATTTGTGAGCAGGCTTGACATTGGAGATGGCAAAGAAATAAGTGTTGAAAAATGTCCAAGAAACATACTACAATACCAATGCATTCAATATCTTGGACCTGTATGTCTCGGTCATAACTTCAAAGGATTTGTTTATATTCATTTTATAAAGATACAATAAAGAAATAAGTATATATTCATGATTTTATGTTAAGAAAAAACATGTATTCATGATTATCATGATTTTTATATATGTAGAAAGAGAGGGAAGAATATGAAGTTGTAATCGAGAGCGGAAAATTATTATACAAACAAAGTCGAAAAACGGTGAAAACCATTGAGGGAACTAAATGGATCTTTGTACTTAGCACCTCAAGGACCTTGTATGTTGGCCAAAAGAAAAAGGGCCTGTTTCAACATTCTAGCTTTCTAGCTGGTGCAGCCACCACAGCGGCCGGGCGAATGGTTGTTCATGATGGAGTCCTCGAGGTATATCGCGTGTTTGATCAATCATAAGTGTACTTACATTCAATTCTAATTGTAGCAAGAATATAAGCGATGATAATGATAAAAACTTAGGCAACCAGGAGTTTTTATACATCTAGTTTGTGACAGGCAATATGGCCATATAGTGGACATTATCACCCAACTGAAGAAAACTTTAAGGAGTTCATTTGTTTTCTTGAGGAGCATCGAGTTGATTTGACTAATGTTAAGGTAAAATCAACTTAATTATATATTATTATTTTAGTATCTAATTACTCACTTTAAGATGATTTATCTAATTACAATGTGTAGAAATGCCCATTAGACGATGATGATCCATATGGCAATGTTCAATGCAAGAACCCGAAGTCGGATTCAACAAGGGGAAAATTGTCGATAAAAGTACAACCTATAAATGAAGAATTTGTTAATGTTCAATGTGAGAAAATAGGGACACGAGAACTAGGAAATGTTAAATCGCCAAGATGGACATCCGGGGCGGGTCCTAGGATCGGTTGTGTGAGAGATTACCCTACAAAGCTACAATTTCAAGCACTTCAACAACTAAATCTATCACCTAGACAAGTAGCAATGGCTAACAGTGTCACGTTTTCTAGCAACGGGCCAATCCCTTCACCTAGACCAAGTCCTCGTGTGCACCTTTCCCCGAGACTTGTTAACATGGGCTGGAATAACGATCGCAAAGTCTAATTTCACACTCAATATATTCTCACTGGTTCTTAGGCATTATATAATTGACGTCAGTAATCATTTGTTTTAGATGCAACAGGTTCTCTACTTATGAATAAAGTACAAGGACCATTAGCGTAATTGTTAAATTCTTTGGGGAAGTTGTAGTGCTGCTTGGATGGAATTAACAAATAGTACAGGGGGGAAGAGTAAATATTTTTGAAGTAAATGTACGTTAAAAAAGCGTGTCTTTGGGTGTCAAATAAGGTGCATGAGTGCATCAGTCGTCGATCGCTACGATATCGGGGAAATTTTTATATTGTTATACTTTTTTTTTCTTGCAGAAAGAAAGTTTTATTTTTTATTTTAGTTTCTTTTATTTAAATAATCAAAGGACATTATTATTTAAATAATCAAAGGACATTATTATTATACTGTATTGGTATGTATGTACATGTATCAATTCGACCTTGATGGCTTGATCATGAGTTTCATATCACTAAGTTCGCTAATTTCAACATAATTTATTTGAGTGTTGAAGTTTTTTATGCTTTTAAATTGACTATATTAAGTTTAAAGATTTGTATGTTTTAATGATCTCAAAGAAATAATAGTTATGTTATATTTTCACATGCAAACAACATCATGCTCACGTATAAATTATAATATACACTATTGCATCATACTTATAATTTTAGCTCAGATTTTATCGGTTTTTTTTTTTAATTTTATAGGTGATCGGGGTACTATCACATATAATGCATTAATACCCCAACGTTTTGGTTGTGATAATAAAAATGTATAACCGTCTCCGTTTCTTTCGTCCACTACGACTGATTATTATGGATTGGTTCTTAACATATTATAACTTCTTAAATCAACATGTTTACATGTATGTATATTTGCACCAGGTTAAATTCTCATGTATTATAAAGTTTGAATTATGAAAAAAATACAATTAATAAGTATATTATATATCAATAAATTACTATTCGATTTTAAAAAGCTACATTGACTTAATCTTATTAATATTTATGGAAAAAGCATTAATTTAAATCCTATGTTAATTATGGAATTAAGAAAAAATTAGAAGAAATATTTTTCTATTAGGTTGATTTTAATCAAATTATTAAATAATGACAAAGAAAGAAATGATCATTTAGTTGTTTGAAATAACGGGCTAAAATGTTTAAGCGAAAAATTATGGAGAGCTCTAGAATTACGCCATGTCCTCTTAGAACTTTTGTTTGTTAAGTAGTGTAGACAATGTATTCAAATGACGAAAGTTATTGGTGAATTAGAAGATATCATACATTTAATATTCAAAATTTAAAATCATAAAAAATATGAAAACAGTTAAATAATTTTAATCGATTTAGGAGTTTAAAATTTACAAACTAAAATAGATAAATGAAAAATGTTTAGGTGGAGAACAAGAATGTAAAGACTCTACAATGTTTACACGAAAATCTATATGTATTATAAAAAAAATTCATAGATGCATATACGTATATCTGTGTGTATGCATATTAATTTGAACTGTTCTTCTCCTGTTTGAGACCAGGACCGAGTCTTCAAGACCGAACCTAAGGCCACTGTGCGTGTTCATTGGCTCTAAACAACTATGAAAGCTAAGTTGCTTTGATGCTTTGAAATCACCTTTAAAGAAATGGGATCATTTAAATATTTAAGAGTCAGATAATCGGTTAACTTAAGTTATTATCCAATTATCCAAAGATATATTTAATATAAAAGCTACTATTACAACTGAGAGAAAACTAAATAGATTGTAATATTTTATAACCTGTTATTTTTTTTATCTTACTATATATATTATTACAAAAAAAAGTAAGTTAATAACGTCACTTTATAAAAGTAAAAATGTTAGTAATTTGAAACGTAGTTGTTCATTTGAGTGTCCTTAAAGTGAACGTCCTCATAGTTAAATGATGTATTATCCAATCAATTATTGTGAGTTTAAGTCTTGCAAAGTAATATGTGTTAATTTTATATGTAGGATTTTGTCATCAATATAAGGTTTTTTTTTACTTTGAGTGTTATTTTATCGGTTCAACTTTATTGGTGACTATTTAGTCACATTCTTTCCCTACAAGGCTAATCTATTTGTAGTGTATCAGCGCACAACAACGTTGAGGATGGCATAACGTGGCAGTGCGCGACAATGTTGTTTTTGTTTCATTCAAGATCATAAAAGATTAGGAAACAAAGCTTCTAACGCATATACCAAAACATTTATCTTGCAATTTGAATATATAAAATGATCCTAGAGCCTACTCATCCTTTCAGAGAGCGTAAACTATAAATGATTAATTTTAATAAAAGTACATATTTAACTTACAATCATAACAAAAACACGTCCATCATACTATATTTAACATAAGCATAAATCACAAACAAAACTATCATATTAGAAATTTAGAATCATCATATTATATCATATTATATGATGATACTAGTTTTAATAAAATCGTGTATTACACAGGTTGAATAAATAAAATATTAAATATAAGAAAATTTTATTAAGAATAAAACAATATTCTAAAATAAGTTATGGTTGAAATGTCATATGAGTAAAAACTATATAAGTAATCAAACAGTGATATCAACTTAATTTTTAACTCTTTTTAGTAAAAAAAAATTTTAAACACATTTCAAAACAAACTGTATTAATTAAATAATATTTTTAAAATTTTTTTATTATAACTTCTAATTTTAATGATTTTTGGCTTTAAAAAGTTATTTTTTAAAAACATCAATTTTAAAATATTTTATAATGTTAAAAAAGTTTGATATTTTAGAAAATTTTCTTATTTAAAAAAGTATTTTATTATGAAAAACATTAATAAGAAGTTATCTTAATTAATTTATTAAAAAATACACTTTAATCTAAATAAGAGTTAAATACTATTATTAGTAATTAAATTAATTATTAAATAATAGAGAGAACACATAAAAAATTTTATAAGAAAGAATATGATGTTATCACACGTCCTTTCTAATTTTTTTTATTAAAGTAGTAAGATTTGTATTGACAACTTACTAAGAACAACCAACACAAGTGAAACTAAGATAAATTGGCACAATGTCATAAATTGACCGAGTATTTAAAAGATATTAGGTTGTTGATATTTATTGAAGTATGTTGTTATAAACTTTAGTTTTAACCAATGTTGAGTTTAAACTTTAGTTCTCTTTTCCTAAAACTTTAGTTGAGTTACAAACTTTAGTTATAAAATTAGTTGAGTTAAATTTCCATGAATCTAAAGTTATATCACTATCAGCATCGTAATTTCCTAACCCTCAAAACAAGTTCTCTTTTCCTAAAACGACATAGTTTAGACTCCATACGATGATGACTCATTGTTATTTTCCACGTAAAATGTTTTGGGCTTGCCAATAATTCCTAAATGAACTGTTTTAGGAGGAGACACTTTATGTCATTCTAAAGTGGAGGTAATGTGTTGGAGTCTTAGTAGGTGTAATATACTCCAAGTGGGTCAAGGGTTTTACCACAATGGACTTTTGGGTGGTGGGTTTCCCTTGGAATGGTGGGCTAGCCGGGTCACCAGCGCTGTCTGTGTTCGCGGGCGTTGATGACCTTTTGCCAATGATTTACGTAGGTGATCGAGCTTAAAAATTATTCGCTCTCCGTTAAAAAAAATTGTTTTGGGCTTGTGTGGAATTCTCTGTTACAAAGCCCAAGATAACCTTGGCCCGTTGTAGTCAGTCTCTTGGGATTCGAAAGCGTGTAATTTTGTCACTTTGTTCAAAATTAAAGAGCCCCCTAAAACATGGAACATGGAAACGCATTTACGCCCATTTATTACAGTAATCCAACCCAATCTTCCATATTTATTACCATAAATAATCAAAACTATCCGTTACTTCCTTTTCTCCTTTAATATCTGCTTTTCCTTTCAAATTTCAAACAACTCTCCCTCTTCCCTTCCTTCAAACCCTAGCCCAAAACCCCACTTTTATTCCTTCAATTTGTTTAACTTTAAAACAAACGAACAACAGAGGAATCAGAGGTTTAAGGAATTGGTTCTCTCTCTCAAATGGGAGGTTCCGCCAAATGGATTAAATCATTGATCGGATTTCAGAAGTCGAATTCCAACAGCTCCGATCAGGTAAGTCTGTTTGAATTTTGAATGAATTGTATCATTTGTTGGTTTAATTGGGGTTTTTTTTATTATTATTTTTTTTAATTGTGGTAGGAGAAGATTGGGGGTAATAAGATCAGAACGTGGAAGCTATGGAGGAGCCCATCTGCAGGGTGTTCTTCGTCGGCTTCGTCGTCTTCGAAGGGGATGAAAGGTGTGGGGCGTTTGTCAACTTCTGATGCTTCTCGTAGCGAAGAGGTTTCGTTTTCTGCTGCTGTGGCTACTGTGGTTAGAGGTCAGCATAAAGATTTCATGTTTGTGAGGCAAGAATGGGCTGCAATTCGAATTCAATCAGTTTTTCGCTCTTTTCTGGTAATTTCTAACCCGTTTTTTAACTTGCAATTTGTTTATCTCTAATTCTAAGATGGTTTTGCTACTAGGAAAGAATTTAAACCTGTTTATCCCATAATTTTAACTTTCATATTGTTTAGATTGACCGGTTAACTCTTGTATATTTTTTTATTATGATTAAATACTGATTTAAGTTTTTTTCAATAAAAAGTTACAAGAGATTGTAAGATACTTTGAGTCATTCAAGTGACTGTATATCCTTTTCGACAGTAATTTTAGTCAATTAATAATCAACCAATTTGACATGCTATTGACAAAATACAACTAAAATTAATGGCATATTTAATTTTCCTTGTGGTTTGGTAGTGTTATCAGGAACCGGAATTGAAGCAGTTGGTTTAGTGTAGAAATGGGTAATGCTTGTTAGTGGATTCTTTTTTTTTTTTTGGCAAAATATTATCAGCATAGAGTTTGCTGACTTTTGGGTCAACACTTAAAACAGTCTGTTAAGTCTGGAATTTACCAGCAGTTGAATATACAGCCATCACATAATGCAATCAACGTTCTTTTTTTATTAATCTTATTAACCTTTATTTCTATTGGTATGTTTTGAAGGCAAGACAAGCTTTAAGGGCACTAAAAGCATTGGTCAGGCTCCAAGCAATAGTACGAGGCCGGCTAGTTAGGAAACAAGCCGATGTGACACTTAGGTGCATGCAGGCTCTTGTTCGGGCCCAGGCTCGTGCCAGAGCTCAATCTGCTCGTACCGCAGAATGTCCTGTAGCATCAAGAAACCAAGCTGACATAGTTAAAAAATCTGAGGTACAATGAAAGTATCATGTATGCATGTTGTTTTTGCATCTGGAACTGTAATTATTAGTTACATTGCTAATGTTTCTCAATTTCACTGAATAGGGTGGATGGTGCAATAGTCATGGAACAGCAGAAGAATTGAGGACAAAAGAACAAATGAAGCAAGATGGTGTCATTAAGAGGGATAGAGCTAAAGCTTATGCCCTTTATCAACAGGTAATGATTTTGCAATTTTTGATAGTTTGTACTGAGTTCACTTGCTTATTAAGTAATAATAATCAACTTTATAGCAAATTGGTAAGTGTTTTTGTTTGGGTTTTAGCGACAAAGAGCGAATTCAAACAACATTTTAGGGAAGAGCAATGTCGGTTCGCCGAGATCAGGAAAACAAAACTCTGAATGGAGCTGGTTAAATGGCTGGATGGCTGCAAAATCATGGGAAAGCAATGACTCTCATAAAGTTTCATCTGAATTAAAGAATCTTGATGACCGTAGTGTCAAATCTTGCTCCTATCCCACTGAACATGATTCTTTAAAGATTAGAAAGAATCTCATTTCAACCCGGATTTCTACAAAACCTTTTATCTCAAGCCCACTAACACATTCATCGTCAACAAACCCATGTTCTGGCTCTATGTTTGATGACACTGCATCATCAACTAACTCTTCATCATCAACTTCAGAGACCCGTTTGTCCAGCAAAAGTGGCAGTAAAGATGGAAGTGTAAGCAAACCGGGTTACATGAGTCTCACGGAGTCAATTAAAGCTAAAAGGCGGTCTCATGGTCGAAAACCTAGTCCACTCTCAAAGGGTGTAACAGCAAGAAGAAGTGATACTGATCTTTATTCAGCAGAACTAGGTAAAGATTTGTATCCACCTATATTTATCGATAGATATGATGAAGTGAAAAGTCGAAGGGGTTGAAACAAACTTCAAAGTACTTAGCAAGATTGCAAGTTTGGTTATTGTTTGATGCTTAGAGTTCAACAGCTTGTTGTGTTACTTGTTTTGGATCTTAGATTCAGAGGTAAGTCAGTTGAGATATGAATCTTTTTAATTTCTGTTTTTATATACGGATTTGGAAGTGGGGATGATATGATTTGTTAAGATATGGTCTTAATTTCCTTCTTGATATTTAATGAAATTGTAAGGTACAGAAGTGAACCTGTGTTTCATGAACATATGCTCTATTAGTTTTCTTTAATTCTTTTTTTTTGTGTGTCAATAGTTGATGTGAGAAGTAAACATGTCATGGGAGGAAACAGGTCGTGTGTCGTATTCAAAAATCAGGAAAACTTGTACCAGCTACACTTTGAAGGCGTAGACGTGTGGTTATTTGTTTAAAACTTTCTTTTGACAGATTTGTTACACTTACATGCATACGTGATTTACTATATAATAGAAGATTGGTTTTCATGTGGAAGATTGATTTATGCAACTTATTTGGGGAAATATGAATATCACATGTAAAAGAAGTATGAAATTGAACAAAAGAGGGTGATGTGTGTGGCAAGTTATAGAAAAAGTTTCTTCTTTCAATCTTGAGTAAACAAGAGGACTCTCTTTTATTGGATTATGATGAACTAGGTTTTGGCGTTGCGCGTTGCCGCGGCTGTGTGAGTTTTAATGTAACCCTAATCCAAAATTAAAATGAAGGTTTGAAACCACAAAATCAGCAAAATACACAAAGTAAAACACACCAAAACTCCAAATTCATAAGACACAAGAACATACAGAACCCAAAAGTAAGTCAAAGCCCAACACCATACACAAAACAGACGGAAATCAAAGCCGCAAGAAGGTGACACAGAGCAAAATAAAAAACCGATAAAAATCAAAGCCCCGAAAATAGCAAACAAAAGGAAAACCCAAACCTTAATTGTGAAAATCGTCAGGGTATCAATAACGAAAAAAAGAAAACAAGAACCTGGAGAAAGACAACGACAACGAACCCTATAACCGAACATGTGTCCAGACACCAAAAAACCCCTAAAAAAACCCACCCCAAACCTCGAACCCACACCCAAAACAATATCTAAAAACACAAAAAAAAACCGACTAAATGTTTTAATAGGAATTGATAATTTCTGATAAGAACAATTGTAAGGGCTGCAATAAAGACTATTTAAAAATTAATAATAACAAAGTTAGATTTGGTTGTATTTGGAGTGGAGGAGGAGAGTGAAAATATTATTTAATTTGGTTGTACTTGGTTGAACTTTTAATCATGTTTTATAAAACAAAAAAACAATGAACGTGCTAGCTTCACTTGTTTTGACTTGCATATTTTAACCTGACAAGAACCAATTTCTTTTAAGAAAAAAAAACGACCGACTTTTGTAACTTTTAAATAGGATCAAGATCCTTTTGTAGTCCCAAGAATCGTTTGCTGATACGATATATATATAGGATCAAGCGAGAACCCTCTTTTATTGCGAGAACTTGCGAAAACCCATCAATATAAATGAATATCATTATTTTTTTGTTTAAATAATATTATTACACATTTAGAAATTATGATCTTTTATGTATATGTGTAAATTTACAAGTTTAAAAAAGTTTACATTGGTGTAAGTTTTATAAAAAAACACATATATTTAAAGTTGTAAGTAAACTTACACCAATGTAAACTTGTTTACACTTACGAATTCATACATATGCATAAAATGTCATAATCATGTATATGTTCAATAATGTTATTGCAATAAAAAAATTATGATTTTTATTGATCTTAACGTGTTCTCGAAAGTTCTCGTAATAACACAGGGTTCTCATTTGAACCTTACCCTGTATATTGCACTATTTGGACCCGAATCATAATGACAGGAAGTCCTCTTTATTCAACTTGTCACAGGCACAATTTGACTTGAAATATATTGCACTATTTGGACCCGAATCATAATGCAAATCATGCGTTTTGAGAGCATTCACATCTCACTCCTTATCTTTATCTATATAATTACACTAAAAATCACTACTTATTCTCTCTTTTTTCAATTAAATAATATATTTTTATATATTTTTCATTACCTTTTCTCTCTTCTCCACTCACAACTACTTTTAAAAATATTAAAAAATTTATAAGGGTCGAACAGTGAATCCTTAAATTTACAGATGAACAGTAACATTTTCTCTCTTTTCCACTCCCAACCACTTAAATCATTCTATATAATTTAACAACTCCCACTCACATAGTTTTAAGAAATGGATTGTGAATGCTTTTACGTAGATTATTGGGTGGGTCAATAATCCGTTGGTAATTGTATTAGTCATTCCGTAAAGAAAAAAAACTAATAATTTTCTTTCTTTTTGAAATCGTTCTGCTTAAAAGATTGATTACAAATGTTTGACACATGCTCTTTATAGGCTTATAGCTATCTTTTTTGTTTGTCTTCTTTAACATTTATCAGGAATTAAAAATCCATACCCTTTAGTTTTATCTTCATTTGAATTTGAGTAGTGATGAGATGAGTGTCTCTCACATATGTGGAAGCTGTTTGATTTATGAGTGATTGATGTCTTCTCACATATACCCCCTTTTGCATCCTACCTAAGGATAGTCATGTGTTTTTATGTTCATTTCTTTATGCTTTTATAACTTTAGAAAGTCACATGCTCCAACTTGACTTTTTTATTTTATATGAGACTATTATTGGTGATAATACTTTAGTAGATAATCTTTAGTACAAATTTATAATTTTTCACAATACTTTATGAGTTTTGAAAGGGTAACGCTCCACTTGGGATAGAGCCAGAGAGGTTCTAGAGAAAACGAGTAGGGGTTTCGAGACAATCTATCCTCCTCAATAAAGTGGGGATATTCGAAGTCGGTCACAGAGGAAAATCTTCTCGGTGATAATGTTGATTGGTGTTTTGTTGGCATAGAGGGGATTCTTTGAAGCTTCAAGTTTATAAATTTTCTCCAATCTAACATCTTTCATTCTTAGAGTTATCAACTATTCTATTTGTATCTTGAACATGAATTTCTAGCATTTTCTCCAAAAATCATCCTTAGCGGGTCATATGTGACATATTCAAATATATATCTTATATTTTTTACGTACAACATATTATGTATGGTTATATAAATTAACTACACAAATTCTGTAAATTAATAGTAAACTTTTATATTTATTAATAATATGATAACTTTAACATGATTGTCAATTTAGCATTTTTCCCTTTTCTACTATATATTAGGAATTGAGGCAGATCTAGTTGAGTTGAATATTTGAGACCTAAAACCATATTCCTATCTTTTAAGTTATTTTAAATCTCTATCAATACTCGCAAATAAGTTAATTTATTTAATCATATATGAATTAACGAGTAATTTTATAAGTAGTTTTATCTTGAGGTTCTCGATCATTTAAACCTTTTTATAGATACACTAACTTTAGTAAACCCGTGTATTATACGGATTGAAAAAATAAAATATCAAATAGAAAAAGTTTTATTAGTTATAAAACGATAATTTAAGACAAAACATAATTAAAATCATATATAAATACGAACTATAAATAATAAAACAATAATATCAACTTTTTAATCTTTTTTTAATTTTTTTCCAAAAGAAAAATAAAACAATTTTGTTTTAAAGCAACCGTTTAAAAAAATGTAAAATTTTACTTACTATTGCTCCCAATTTTATTTATTTTTTGTATATAAAAAATCTACTTACAAGTATTAATTTAAAATATTTTATATTTTTAAAAAAGTTTGATGTTTTAGAAGAAATTTTATTTTATAAGAATTTATTTACTTAGAAAAATAATTAATAAAAAGATATTTTCTTTAACTTAAAAGATGGTTGATGAAAAATATCTTTTGTCATGAAAAACGGAACAATTTGTTGGAGATTGTATTTATGGTACATAAGGCGAATTAATGATTTTAAAAGTGTGGATATTAAGACATTTTAAAATTATAAATTAACACCCCAAATTTCTATACCGGTCGTATAGTCTCATACGCGTCGTATAGGGGGTCGTATAGCACTATACGGGGCGTATAACCCCTCTGATAGCCCCCTGAATTTTTGCTTGTAGTCAGTGTCGAAATTTGTTATACGCGTCGAATAGCGCTATATGTGTTGTATAGGGGGGTCGTATGGGGTTATATGAGGCGTATAGCTCTCTGACAGCCCCATTGATTTTTACTCGTTTTCAGTATATTCAATCCTATACGCCGCGTATGGACCCTTACTCGGTGTGTAGAGGGGTGTCGATTTATCCGGATGAGCGTCCCTATTAGGACCCTTTTTAAATGATAGAGGTACAAACAATAAACAAAACATTGTTTTTTACCATTTTAGTAGATATTGATAAAAAAAAGTTTTTTTATTCATGTAACCTAGTGAATTCGGTGTATATAATACTATAATCCCCTCCTCATATAAGTCTATTGTTTTAGGGCTAATCAAGCTTTACAGATTAATTTTGTGTAACCAGCAAATATATTATTAGAAATCATCTTAACCAAATCAAATTTTGATTTACAAGTTTAATCAGTGGTTAGAATCTAAACAACCAACATCATCAACATAGATGGTTTGTGATGTTATATCATCTTCACCCAACACGTCTATATGCACTATTTATTGTCTGTACGTCTCGTGTGGTTGAATAATTAAGTTTACATGGATTATACCAAAAAGAGTATTGTTTATAAAATAATTGACTCATGACAAGATGATATTGATGCATTAGTAGTTAGTAGATTAGAGTTGAAGATTCAATGATAATATCTAACTTGATTGTATATCATTACGATTATTTCAATTCTTTTGTTTATTTTAACCGACATAATGTTTCTAGATGCTTAATTTTTCACGACTCATGTAGATATATGAAAATTATAGTTCTATTTACATGTTTATTAAAGAGTTCACATTTATAAGTTTTTGAGATTAATACAGTTTTTACGGTACAGTGATAAATAAATTTTTAATATATACATTCAAAAAACACTACTAGAAATACTTTTATTGACGGATGCCATGAAATAGAAAGAGGTAATATTTAATTTTGTTTAGAATTATAGATTCCACAAAATTAAAAAAAAAAGAGAATTAGTTTTGATTGTCGTTAGATAACTTAAAGATGTTATCGTATCTAGGAGACATTCGCTAGTCAAACTAGGGCAACACCTATAAATCAAAACTATTTTAAATTCACATCAAAAACCATCTCTCATGAACATGTTAAGGTAAAGGTTTAAAAACACGTTCTTGAACCCACTTGAATTGAGTCGTTGAATAGCTATATATAGTGCTATGTGGTTTATAATACAATTGATGCTTCTTAAAAAACTTATTTTAACATTATAAATAAAAATAATTTCTAAATTTTTTTACACCGAAAAATATTATATCTTTCTTCTACTATATTCTAGTCAAATTTCTAACTTTCTTTACACCAAATGATCTAAAAAAGGAAAAGATTTCTATCTATCTTTATATTTTTTTTTCATCTATAGTATGTAATATTAACGAAAATGTTTAGCGTTTTTAGATTGAAAATTAAATATCAATTTAAAATTTTGAAGGTCGTTGTTGCTGGGGAAATAATTGCTCCCCTCTTAAGGGTAGTTAAATGGAGTAGCGAGGTCAAACGATCGAGTTGACACATAATTAATGAATGGGATACCTGAGGGTTAAAGAAAGTGCAATATCCTAATTAAGTTTAAAAACAGAAACTAAAAGCAAGAAACAATATGGATATGACCTAATTTAAACCCGTACCCGCTGCATCTTTTTCTTTTTTCTTTTTTTTTTCTTTTGGGTGCAAATACTTCTACAAAGTGAGTTGATTTAAAGGAAATGAAGGTACAATGTTCAACATAATGTGCAAAGTATATAAATCATCTTCTCTGTTAGAAGTTACTAATTTACATTTTGTTCATTAATTATTCTTGGTTTAGATTAACTTGTTAGTTTAGATACTTCATTAATAATTCTCTTTCAATTCTTTTCACTAATCAAGGTTAGAGAAAACCAAGAAGAGAGTATATAATTATATATAAAAAAAAAGCAATTGTTATATAAGAAGACAAACGTAGGACCCAAATATAAGGGCAGAGTCTTACTCCTTAGCTACTACATTCCACCCCTCAGCTCATTTCTCTCACCTGATTGCTTACAAAGCTCTCTTTTGCATTGCAGTCTGTTTCATATCATCATCTCATAAATCTCACTTTTATCACAAAACTGTAAGTACTATACATTGTGTGTGTGTGCACATATATTCATAGATGTTGTACATGCTGTCTTTTTCTTCATGCATTCAATTCTATCTAGCTTCTTAATCAATTACTTCCACATGCAGAGATAGATAGATATCTTAACATGGGACATGGTGGAGGACATAGTTGCTGCAACAAACAGAAGGTGAAAAGAGGGTTGTGGTCACCTGAAGAAGACCATAAACTCATAACCTACATTACCTCCCATGGCCATGGTTGCTGGAGCTCAGTTCCTAAACTTGCTGGTACGATTAATGTGTTCGTGCTCGAAAGAGAGAGATCAGATCTAGCTAGATGTGGTTTTTTTTTTATCTTTATGTATGTTTGTAAATTAATTACCTTTTAATCTTTATGTTTGATCTTTGAACTAGGGCTCCAAAGATGCGGCAAGAGTTGTAGATTACGGTGGATTAATTATCTAAGGCCAGATTTAAAACGAGGAAGCTTTTCGTCCCAAGAAGCCACCCTCATAGTCGATCTACACCGAATTCTTGGAAACCGGTAGAGTTGAAGAAAAAAATCATTTAACTAATGATCAATTTGTACCATATTACTTAATTTGTTGTGTTGATTGAGTTGGTTAATTAAGAAAATGTGTTGTAATATAAGTTTTGTTTTGGATATACAGATGGGCGCAAATTGCAAAACATTTACCAGGAAGGACTGATAACGAGGTTAAGAACTTTTGGAACTCGAGTATAAAAAAGAAGCTTCTTGCTCATAACCATCTATCTAGTCATTATCTTGCCACCACCATTCTTAACCCTAAAACCACCATCAATCATGCTCCTCTAAGTGGTGATCTTCAATACTATGAGGGCTTAATTGATGCAAGCCCTAATATGATAATTAGCCCATATCAACCCCACATGATCCATGATCAATTAGATCATCATGTCCAACTACCACAGCCCGCCATCAATCAACAACCGTTGTTGATCGATCCAGATAAATACTCAGATACAATTGATCATACTCCTATTAATCTTCCTTCACTTCCTCCATCATTTATAGTCAATTGTTCAGTTTTTGATGATCAAATTCCCACAACAGAAATATTCTTGAACTCTTATGATCATAATATCCTCACACCAGAGAATTATGACCTCTCCCTTGACCAAAACTCTAACCATAAACTTCCCATAATCCCATCTAAACTAGATGCACAAACAGAAAACATCGAATTCGCCTCTGATATCAGTCAACCAATTGTGAACTCACAGGATTTGAACCCTTCTGCAAGCTCTCAAACGGAGTATCTTGAGAGTTTTGTGCCTAATTTCCCATCATCTTCGTCCTCTCCACCAGAAAATTGGTCATGTTGCCCCAATTTATGGTGAGCAAGGTAAGAAGTATAATGCATGATAATCGATCAGGTAATGTAACTAATTAATGAATGAATGAATGTATTTTTCAACGAAGAGTGAGTAAACTTAACCTAAATAATGCTAGATTTAGGGTCTTTAATTGAGATGGGACAGTGGTATGAAAAAAGAAAACATATTTGCAGTTTCTTCGCATGTTCTTGAGAAATGCTACTATATATATGCATATATTCTGTATAATAAAATTAAGATTGATGATCATATATCTGTATATGGTACATATATACACACATTACCACACAGTTGGGTGTGAAAGTATACATGCATGATAAAAGTAGAAGCAGTGGGTAGCTAAGTGGGGACTTTGAGTCCAAATTTGGCTACAAGTTAAGAACCATACGAACATAGGCTATGCGTTTCTTGACTGATTCATGCTAGATTAGATTATTCAAAGTGTAGAACGAATGCATACGTACATGTGGTTAGACAAAGAGAATTAACAAGACTTAACTCAAACTGATACTCCTTAGTCTAACCCAACCATGCATGCATCATATCATGTTAATTACGAGT
>BJCN01194798.1:0-10441 GCA_018326445.1 Flaveria brownii
CGAAACAAGTTTAGGACTAGACGAGTCAGACATACTCTATTTTAAAGAAGCCTACACTAACCAATGCTTAGAGTGAATCAGGAAAATGTAACTAACTAACTAAAGCAAACTATCTATAAAAACAAAACAATTTTGAACAAAAATATATTAACAAGATATAGACAAGATAGTAAAAAAATTAGATTGTTTTTCAAAACTACCGTGTCCCTGGCAACGACGCCAAAACCTTGATGCGTGTGAAAAGTATATATATTTTGATAAAGGTTTTTCACACAGATTTAGTTTTTAATTGGTTATTACTAATACTAAACTACACACACAAAAGGCAAGGGGTACCTATCATGAGGTAATAGAGTGTTGTTAAGAACCGAGTATCAATCTGTGGACACACTAAGACTACTCAACAACCTTAATGATTGACTACTGGAATTGGTTTTTGTTTGGGAAAATGATAAGTTGCATTGATGTAATTAGGGTTTTAAGGTTTTAGAAATGATAATGAAAATAAACTAAAACAAAGTTGAAACTTTTAGATTTAAAACCAGGGAATAAAGGCTATCATCCTAATTAGATTACACTTATGTAATAGTGCTGAACTGGTGGTGAGATTAAATATATTGATTAAAGTAACAGTGCTAATGTTTATAAATGTGAGCTGGCGTGATTTCTCGTCTATCCACTCCGTAGTGACTAGGAACACATGAGGTTGAGATTTACTGCTTAGGTCAAAACCCTAGTAATGAGGTAAATCTTTTATGACCTTTTCGACATATGATTTCTGAAAACATAACTTAATGTTAAGAAGAGAGTTGATCAAGTTCCTTTCAAGATACCATTAATTTTAGACAACCATAACAATTACTGAAGATTTCTCAAACTATTAAAAGGGAACCATTTCTAATAACCATCTCTAGTTAATAAGTGTTAGATTTATTATGAAGACCAGTTTCACAAATAAAAGTTGATCATACGTTTTTCAATCGTGTATGACATTCACGATTATAAATCATAAGTTTATAACTTTCCGTTTAAATATAGGTGCTACCCATTGAAAGTTTTCTCAAGACAACCATAACATTAACATAATAGAAATCACATAATTAGTTCATCACAAATTACATAAGTTTCATCCAGTTAGGATGATAATAAGAGTTTAGCTCATAATGAGCTTAAACATAACAATAAATAACATAGAAGATAGATATGGATTCATCGGTGAAATGGAACAATCAAACCGAAGATCTAAAATGGATGATGTTTAGACAATCCCTAGCTTCTTCCAATGTTGTATGCACCTCCCAAGCCTCCAAATGATTTTCAAGTCTTGATTCCCGTGAGAATTATGCAGAGTAACTCTCCAACCAATATCTTGCTAAAATGGTGAAATTGGACCTCTATTTATAGGATTTCTAGAGTATTTAAGCATGGCTCCGTGCCCAAAAGGCATGACCCCATGTTAGTACAATGCTTACGAAAGTTGGTCGGCTCGTTCGTGAAGAGGGTGTCGGGCACGACCCCATGACGAATGGGGCACGGCCCCATGATTGGGGTGGGGAATGGCCCCGTGTTTGCTTTTGGGGGACAGTACTTTTTGTCTTATCAGATGTCCAAACGCGGGGGTTTTCACTCATAAAATATTGATGGAAGAAGGAATAGTGTAAGAACATAAGAACTCTCGAGCAGGGCTCGAGGTTGATCAAGTCAAAACACTATTTCTAAACTTCCATATCCCCCAACCATGAAAGAAATCAGGAGCTTCCTAGGTCTTGCAGTATTCTACCATCGTTTCATCAAAGATTTATCAAAAATCGCACGACCAATGACTCAACTTCTTGAAAAAGACTCACAATTCGTACTTTTTGACGAATGCATTAGTGCATTCAATTTGCTAAAGGAAAGACTCGTTACCGCTCCAATCATGGTTTCTCATGATTGGTCGCTACCATTTGAACTCATGTGCGACGCAAGAGATTTTGAGGTAGGTGCCGTATTAGAACAAAGGAAAGATAATCAATTCCACCAAGTTCACTATGCGAGCAAGTCCCTTTACAACGCACAAGAAAACTACACCACCACGGAGAAAGAGCTTCGTGCAGTAGTTTTTGCATTCGATAAATTTCACTCGTACCTAAACCTTTCAAAAACAATCGTTTACACCGATCATGCAGCCCTTCATTATCTGTTCCACAAACATGATGCCAAGATTGATTCGTTGGATACTTATATAGCAAGAATTCGACATCAAAATTCGTGATAAGAAAGGAGCAGAAAATCTGCCGACTGATCATCTCTCGTGTCTTAAAAATTCAAGTCCTTCACAAACTGAGGAGTTCAAAATAAATGATAACTTTCCTCCTGAATTCTTTATGAACATCCAATCCTCAATCGATGAACATCCTTGGTTTGCCGATTTCGCAAATACTTGGCAAGCGGAATATTACTCAAGGAAATGACTTATCAGCAAAAGAATAAATTCTTTACTCACGTTAAGCATAACTATTAGGAAGACCCGTATCTATTCAGAATCGATGCAGATCAACTTATCCGAAGATGTGTATACGAAAGTGAAGCACAACAGATCCTAAGGCATTGTCATGAAGGACCCACATGAGGACACCACGGAGCAACCCTAATAGCCAGGAAGGTCTTTGACTCTGGATTTTACCGGCCCATGATCTTCAAGGATGCTCATAATATGGTACGCACCGGTGATGCATGTCAAAGAGCAGCCAACATCTTAACATGGGATGAGTTGCCTCAAAAACCTGTTCAAGTATGCGAGATATTTGATATATGTGGTATTGATTTCATGGTGCCCTTCTCTGTCTCATTCGACAATAGTTAAATCTTAGTAGTAGTTGATTATGTCTAAAAATGGGCTAAAGCTCAAGCCCTACCTACCAATGATGCAAGAAATGTTATCGGATTCCTTAAGAAATGATTTTCACATTTTGCTGCCCCCAAGGATTTAATTAGTGAGTGAAGAACACATTTCTGTAACGACTAGCTCGAAAGAGCACTGGCTCATTATGGAGTAAACCATCGCTTCATAACTGCTTATCATCCATAAGGAAATGGGCAAGCTGAAGTAACTAACCGAGGCATCAAACGAATCCTTGAGAAAACTGTAGGACAAAATCACAAGGATTGGTCTACCAAGCTAGATGATGCATTATGGGCTTTTCGAACAGCCTATAAGACTCCCATTGGCACAACACCGTTCAAACTCGTTTATGGGAAGTCGTGTCATCTACCTGTGGAACTAGAACACAAGGCCTATTGGGCACTCAAGGCAGCAAATCTAAAACAAGGCCTTGTAGGAAAAAATCGATTTTTACAAATCCACGAACTACAGTAACTGAGAGAACAAACATATGAAAACACTAGGGTTTACAAGGAAAAGACAAGGAAATTCCATGACTGTCGATTAAAGAACACTAAATGATTTCATATGGGAGAACGTGTCTTACTGTATAACTCTCATTTACGTTTGTTTCCCAGAAAACTGAGATCACGTTGGTATGGACCTTACACGATTAAAAACGTGTTTCCAAATAGTGCCATCGAGATCGATAGCCACAATGGTTTAACTTTCACAGTGAATGGTCATCATTTAAAAGCATATAACGATGGACCAACCAAGATTTTCTCGGAGGAATTACACCTCCGCCCTGACAAAGACTAAGTGTAGGGAAGGGTCATGCCGAAGACCCGAAACTTAAACACGGCTCCTGTACATAGGTTTTATTTAACTTTTAAATTTTTTCTAGGACCTCACAAGCACAAATATGGGTCTGTGCCCCACGGAACACGCCCTCATGCCTCTGATAAAATTTTTTTCATCATCTCTGACGATTCTAGAACGCTGCAGGTTGAATTTAAGACGTTTTCTTACAAACACGGGGTCGTGCCTAGCTAAGCACGCCCTGGTGATCAACTTCCACGACCTGTACGTAAATACAACACTTGTTCAAAGCTTTCATCATATCCATTTCTGCTAAAAAACATTCAGAAGATGAAAGAATCAACTCACGGAAGTTTCAAACTGTAATCCTACGAAGAAACCGCGTTCTGAAACACGAGAGCCAACAACACAAGAATACTTCTTCAAGTTGCATGAACTAATCAAACATTTGACTGAGATGAACAATATCGCATCTCAACACCTAGCTGAACTCATCCAAAAAGTTCAGGAGATGGGCGAGGAACTCGTTTCCGTCAACCGTCAACTCGCAGAACTAAATAACCGCACTTCACACTATCCTATCCCAAATCTTCCACATGAAATGTGTGGAGGCTTCTTTTAGAAGAATTTTATGATGTGTCTTATGCGCCGATGCATGTTAAAGAGTCTAATTTTGCAGTTTTAGACTATCGGCTTTTAACATATTATATAATCGTAGGATCGTAGGAAATGTAATTGTCATTTGGCTTATTTTAGTTGACTCTAGGACTTTTTTCGTAGCTTTCCTGATGATTTGAAAGTGATAAAACTTAACCGGGTAAATTGTGTAACGCGCAAAATAGAAAAACGGAACAATGAAAAACTGAAACCGGGCAGCACAAGGGGAGCATGCCCCCATGCCTAAGGAGGCACTCCCCTATGCTCGACAATAAATGACATGATCTAACTTCTTTCAGCTATTTGTCTTGTTCCCCATCAGTTCTCAATCATAAATATCGAATGCATGCTACAATAACCCTCATCCACTTATTTTTAAACATTTTTCCATTTTTCTTTCTCACTTTCAAGAGTTCTTTCAAGTGTGATTATCCAAGAGGTTAGTGTTAGTAATTCCTATCAATTATATAGGATATCTTGAATTATTAACAAGTGATTAAAATGTTACATGTGTAATATTTGATTTTTCAAGCAAGAAAATGTCAAACCCATGCTTAATCAAAGATTTAGCAACAAAACCATACGTGCCCGGGTTAAAATTTCATACTTCAACATGTTAACCTCACCTCCATGTTTCACGAGACACATTAACCGCACCCCCATGTTTCACGATACACACCCCCATGTTTAACAGTTTTTCTTGAATACCAAATTTTTTTGCTGTTTTTAAAACATGTCTTTAAAAAATTTGATGTTATGACTTGTGAAACCCATGTTTATCACCAACGTAATGAAAATATTCTAGAAATGTGTATTGTATAGTTTAACTTATTTGTCAAGAATTTCAGGATCATGAATCATCCCTATTTGCGATTCGAGGGAAACCGTGAAAGTTGGTGTCGTGATCGGCTGCAAAACTGTTACAAAAGGCTGAAAAGTCACATTTGTAGGCCAATGAAGAAACCTTAGCAGTTGTCGGACAGCTCGGAAGATATAATAATTTACTGAGTGTTCAGTGGAAGCGACTGTTCTCACAAAACAAACCTTTTGTTATGAACTAACTCTTGAATTTTTAGCATTTTTCAGGTTTAGCATGAAAGACTCTGACCCGTGGGATGATGAAGCAGTTTCATTCAGATTAGGTGGACGTTGGCAAAAAACATCCATTGCCTTGTTCGGTATCTATCATGGCATCTATACGGAACAAGAAACGGAGGAAGAAGCAATATCAGGAATGCCAGCATACCATACGTTTCCAGACTAGGAGAGTAGGGACATGAAAGTGGAGCCACGAGAAAAGCATTTTGGTAAAGAATTGGAACATGAGTGTTTAACTAGAGTAAAACCACAAGTAGTCAGATTTGTGACCCGCTGTTGCATTACATACATCGGTTGCTTAGCCATTCCATAACAGCTTGTGGTCAAAGCAAGGGAGTTGTTAGTCTAAGGGACTTATTTCATTTTATATTATATGACGAATCAATTACCATGCAATATTGGATACTTGTTTTATAATCTTTTTGCTACAAATGCAACTACAGGTGCTCTAACATCCATGTTTGGAGGAAGCTGGATTCTAAACTTATACGAGGGAGATGGGTGTAACACGGGGGGAACTGAAGGAGTGATGACAGGATTATTGGATTTGAGCATTTTCACGAGCATGTACATTATAACAATCCTACTAAATGGAAAACCGAGGTTTATGGATAGAAAGGGACAAATCTTGGATCCGGAGGATCCCAAGGAAATCATCATGGACCTCAATATGCGGGCGCAGCATGAAGAAGTTGGGGATTCCAGTTCACACACTGAAGAATTCCTGAACATATTAGACCTTTATGAAGCAATCCAAACCACCAGCAACCATGCAAGGAGATCATTCGAATACGCACAACAAGCCTTCAACCGAGTTGAAAAGCTGCACTCCCGAGTTGATGACCTGAGTAATGATGTCACATACATCAGAAACCGAATGTATCAAGAGTGGGGGGATATCCCTCCACCAAGCCCTTGAAAACAGTATCACTTTCGAGGCATGAGCACAACTGTTTTGTGCCAATCTATCTTTTAATTTATGTCATTTTATTTCTTATTTTTTGTGTTTAGTATTTTAATGCTTTCAATAAATTGATGATATTTCAGGTGATTTCGAGGATCCTCACAACTTAAGGCATCAGTCAAGTTCATCATTGTTAGGGTAGTTATCTCGTTACATTTCCTTGCTTTATATTATTAATCACATTGACGACAATGTGAATTTCAAGTGTGGGGATGGGTTAATTGACACACAGATGTGATACTTTGCTAAAATATCCAAATTGAAAATTTTTATAAAAATCACTTAACTGCTAATTTTAGTGACACGAAACCAAAATTTTAAACAATTTTTATACGTTTTCAGGAAATAAATAAGTAAATTAATGACATCCAAATAAAAAGTGAAAACTAGTGATTAGAACTAGTGACATCCAAATCGAGTAAAAATATTCAATCATGTAAAATGAAACACTTTTACCCGATTTCATCCGTATGTGAATTTATTTTTTAGCCTTAAGCAGCTCTTGCAATTTTTCTTTCATTCTGGATTCACTTCAAGGTGTCTTATGATACGCGTGATTAGAACTTACTTTGGGTATACATTTCGAGATACGTTTTTGGCTTAAAAAAAGAGTAGAAAATTTTGTTCTTTTATCGACAGACCTAAAAGAACTGGAATGCATTCTATAGATTTTAATTTACTTTGTTGCCTTCATCACTCAAAATCGGGACTTCCCCCGGAAATTCGCGAACAAATTTTCAACCTCATGGACGATGCAAGAAAGAATGGCGGAAAAAGGAACAAATTTCGCTATTTTGTGGAATTTAAAAAAGTTCTATAAAGAGGCGGGCAAAAAGATACGAAAGATGCCCGAACTGTAAAAGTTGGTCCGACAATGGAAAATGAAAAAGAACCAAACCGAGTCCCAATACGAATACACACGTATTCATACTATGATTTCACATGTATGATTTGATCACTTAACAAGCATATGATTTCACACGTATTCATATTAGGCAATTGAGGGTATTAGTCATACTTAACCCTAATTATGACTCCATATATTTAGCCGAGTTTGAGTGCATCTTGTGAGAAGTGTGGATTTTACATGATAATAATCTTTACTAACTAACTCATTGCTTGCTAGAATATCATTCTATACATGCTTAAAATGTTTACATTTGGATTAATTAATTTTTACTTGCATATTTCCCAAAAGACATATTTATCATTTGATTTATTTGGTTTTTGGTGGAGTTGTCATTTTAAGTGATTTTTGCTTGAGGACAAGCAAAGTTCAAGTGTGGGGATATTTGATGTGCTCTAAGTTATACATAAAAACCCTATCAAAAGCATATAAATTTTTCCTTAATATCTTCCTTAAAATAATGATTATGAACTTAAAATCGTTAAATTATGTTTTCAGGTGTTGAAAAGGGCAAGATGGACAAAAGAAGCATATTTATTAAGAAATTGAAGAAATTTGAGCTTTAAAATCCAAGCATGGAGTCGTGCCTCATTAAGCACGCCCCATGTCTTGCCTGAAACACACCCATGCTAAATTTGGCACACCCCTATGTTTAGACATCTGACAGGACAAAAAGTACTATCCCCTAAAAGCAAACACGGGGTCGTGCCCCGCCCTAATCATGGGGTCATGCCCCATTTGTCATCGGGCCATGCCCGACACCCTCTACACGTATGAGCCGACCAACTTTCATAAGCATTGTACTAACATGGGGTCGTGCCTTTTGGGCACGGGGTCATGCTTAAACACTCCAAAAAGCCTATAAATAGAGGTCCAAGTTCACCATTTTGGCATGCTTTTGGTAGGAGAGTTACTCTATAGCATTCTCTAGGGAATCAAGACTTGAAGATTATTTAGAGGCTGGGGAGGTGCATATAACACTTGGAAGAAGCTCGGGATTGTCTAAACATCATCCATTTTGGATCACTGTTTGATTGTTCCATTTCACTGATGAATCCATATCTATCTTCTATGTTATTTGTTGTTATGTTCAAGCTCATTATGAGCTAAACTCTTATTATCATCCTAAATGGATGAAACTTAAGTAATTTATGATGAACTAATGGTGTGATTTATATTGTGTTAATGATATGGTGGTCTTGGGAAAACTTTGGATGGGTAGCAGCTATATTTGAACGGAAAGTTATAAACTTATGATTTGTAATCGTGAATGTCATACACGGTTGAAAAACGTGTGATCAACTTTTATTCGTGAAACCAGTCTTCATAATAAATCTATGGCTAATTAACTAGAGATAGTTATTAGAAATCATATCACCTTAACTTTTTGATCACTGGGTTTCATTTTATTACTTTGAGAAATCTTCAGTTTTTGTTATGGTTTTATAAAATTAATTTTATGTTAAAAGGAACTTGATCAACTCACTTCTTAACATTAAGTAATGTTTTCAGAAAATCATATGTTCAAAAGGTCACAAAAGATTTACCTATATTAGTAGGGCTTTGACCTAAGCAGTAAATCTCAACCTGATGTGGTCCTAGTCACGATGGAGAGGATAGATGAGAAATCGTGCCAGCTCATATTTATAAACATTAAGATAGTTACTTTAATCAATATATTTTATCACACCTCCAATTCATCATAATTACATAAGGGTAATCTAATTAGGATGATAGCCTTTATTCCCTGGTTTTAAATCCAAAAGTTTCAACTTTGTTTTACTTTATTTTCATTATCATATCTAAAACCTTAAAAACCCTAACTACATCAATGCAACTTATCATTTTCCCAAACAAAGACCAATTTTGGTAGTCAATCATTAAGGTTGTTACGTAAGCTTAGTGTGTCCACGGATTGATACTCGGTTCTTACCAACACTATATTACCTCACGATTGGTACACTTGCATTTTGTGTGAGTAGTTTATATTAGTAATAACCAATTAAAAACTGAATCTGTGTGAAAAACCTTTATCAAAATAACTTTTCACAATCATCATTCATCAACAATCCTTTGAACTTTAGTTGGTGATTCAGGTAAAATTGAAACATCTACATCATCAATCATCCTTTTACCTTTATCAACTACAGAGATCTTCTTAAGATCAATACGATTAACTTCAGAAATGATCATGACTTCTAGAGATAAATACTTTTCGCAATCCTTCATTCTTTCTAATTCATCTTTCAAAAGTTCATTTTCTACGTTTAACTTATTGAACCTTTCTTCCATCAGATCATAATCTCTTATCATGACTTCAAAAGTCTTCACATTCTCTTCCTTATCTTTCACAAGATTAGCAATTTCTTCATGTTTCTTTAGAACAACTTCCTTCAATTCTCATTTTCTTCTTTTAACTTCTCAATGATCTCTTCTTGTGACTTGTTAGCTTCTTTCAAAGTCTCAATCACATCTACATCTTGAACTTCTTCAGTTTGTACAGACACATTTTATGCTGTTTGAGCATAAATTTCTTCAGGTACAAATACTTCTTGAAATATTTGCACAGGCGAATCAGCAATAGGTGTAAAGCTTTGAAAAAAAGGCTCTGACATCATTGCATTAATGTAATCAAAATCTTGTTATTGCTCAAGATCTTCATTCATATTAACATTCATCTCATCATCAGCATGAGTTTCTTCACTAATGTAAGGCCCCATTCCCGGGCACTTCACAGTTGGTTATTCATCGCACATAAAACATACAATTATTTAAAACATTGCAGCGGAAATTAAACAAAACCATTTCATATATTTTAATGACAACTTTTGCAACGTAATACAATACTGTTAACTATTACAAAATATTATAAATTGCATTACATCACAAAAATGTCATTATTAAACGAATGGATGCGATCACAAAAAGGGCCAAGTAGCTGCCCCGTGCCATCTTCAGCAACTATTACCTGTCAACTGGAAAACAAATAAAAGTCAGCGTTGCTGAGTGAGTTCTAGTTTTGTAAAAAAATACTTTTCTTTTTATACAAACCTTCTTTACTTTCATACGCGGTCATGCATCATACGTACGGATAGAGAATATTACTTTTACTTTTATTAACATTCACCAT
>BJCN01194799.1:0-13034 GCA_018326445.1 Flaveria brownii
AATTTCACCATTAATTTTATTAATTTTTATCTTTTCAACGCATATCATATTGAGATAATTGTTTTTAAAAAAATCATCCATCGGTTATTTACACATGTGTAAATCCAATATTACGCATGTGTAAAACGAATTTTGTAAAAAAACGAGTTTTTTTTATTTTTTTGTAAAAGAAGGAAACGAGAAAAATAAATTTTGTGTTTTTACTTCTTTTATTTTTATGTTACCTTTTATTTTATAATTTTTTTATTTTTATTAATTACTATTTTACCATTAAAGACTAGTGACTTACATTGTCTGTTAGCGTTCTTACAAAAAAAAGAGTTATAATTTGATCCATTCCCTATATACACACACATGTATACATGGAACGTTATTAATAATCGAATAAAGTTTATTTTACGTATAAAGTATACAAAATAATGACATGCATTATCACAAAAATAATAATATATCCTTACTATTATATAATGGAAAACTATAGGGATAAATTAGAATTTCCAACTTTTTTGTAAGATGAGCCCCTTCACATTCATCCCTCGCCCTCAGCTCGTCATGCGTTAGGCCTTACTGAACACCACCATTGAAGCTTGTGTTCGTTACCATTGAAACCCCGTCACTCCCTTCCTCCTCAATTCAATTGTTAGCTGCATGACATTCATTCAATTGCTAGCAATGGTATCATTTACTCTTAAAATCAACACCCAACTCCTTTCCAATCCCCACCACATATACGTACAACTAGGGAGGCAGATTAAGATGACCCTCATCCCACTACGCGTCGCCTTCATCATATCAGGTAAGATCCCTAATAGTATGAGCTCATTTGATGTCATAATTTGTTGTAAGGATTACACTTAGAGAATGATGCAACCAAAGAACAACTTAAAGAGATCTCAGCATGCACATGTGAAGTACTAGGAAAGTCCTTCAAAATATTTGATATATCTCAGTGAATTATGCTAAGTATCAAATCTTCTGAAGCCAAAAGACCAATTCTTCCAAAGCCAAAGATGAAGTCTTTTATAGCTTCAAAGAAAAAGTGTTTTAAAACCAAAGACTGATTTCTTCTGAAGATGGAGAAGGCATGTCTTCTCTGACATACTTTTGACAAAAGTTGAATCACCTTTCTACTACCATCTCTTAAGACTCACCAACTAGCATGAGTTGGTGCAAAGTTCATGCTTTTATCAACTGTAGGTTAAGGTGTTGAGTCTGTAACTTTCCAACTATGTACTTTTATCCTTTTTTATAATAGATAAGGATGTGAGCTATGGTATGTCATAGTCACTAGTCAAAAGGCAATCTACCTTTTGACTCTAAATTGATCTTGTTATGTAGATAGTATTTCCAACTGGCCTTTAAAGTACAGCCGGCTATAGGATGTAGTATAAAGTGTCTCAAGTACTTGTAATATTTAGGTAAGCTTTGTAACACTAGTAAGAACTTGAGAGCAATATACATCATTCTTGAAAACCATATTTGAGTGTTCTTGTTATTGTTCTTTTACTTGTTTTCATTTTTTCATCCTAACTGGTTCCCTATTAGATCTGTTAAGTGTTCTAAGTCTTTCCACCTTGTGAAACTATTGCATTGACCCCCTTCACCAGTCCTGCAATTGGTATCAGAGCATTTCAGGCTCTTGATTGTAAGATCTCAGCATCTTAGATCTCTTTAGTTTCATAAAACACTTATCAACTCAATTGACAGCTATCTTAAATGTTGATATGGGAACCAATACTATGACTAAATCTCCACTTATCACTCCTGATGATTTTGATACATGGTGCCAACGTATGAAAGGGTTCATCAAGTCTCAAGACAGCAAGATATGGAGATCTGTCATAGATGGACCTCACATCCCAAGACCTCTTCAGCCACAGCTGGAGGTGGGATGATACCAAAGGAAGTGGCTAATTATTCTAAAGAAGATTGGAAGAAAATTAATGTAGATCAAAAGGCCATGATCGCTTTTCAAACTACTCTTCCAAACTCTATATAAAGAGGCTTCAAGAAGTGCAAAACTGCTAAGCAACTCTAGGATGCACTGGAGCTCATGTATGAGGGGTCTAAGGAAGCCAAAGAAAACAAGAAAGACCTCATGAAGTAGGAGTTTGAGAACTTCACTTACAAGACAGGTGAAACTATAACTCAACAATACTCGGTTATGTTGAGATTGTGGACACTCTAATGGATGTTAGAGTAAAACTTGAGAATAAGGATATTATGAGGAAGTTCATGTTCTCTCTTTCCAGACAATGGACTAACTATTGTGTGGCCATTAAGAAAACTGAAAACCTCATTATCCTTACTCTCACATAGCTATATGGTATCCTTAGTGGCTACCAGATGGAGATGAACATGCAAAATCCATCAAGCATCTCTTCTAATAATCAGCAGAGTTTAGCCCATCACGTGGTTGAAAGGGATGGTAAATAACCATAAAATCATCTTATATGATACCCTGACAACTCATAAAATGGTCATTTCATCACCTTCCCTAAGACACCAATGGAGAGCTACATCCAAGAAAGCCTATTTTAAGAGACAAGCTCTACTCAAGCCTTTGTGTCTTCTAATGAAAGTTGTGGCAACTTTCTCTTCACTCTTGAAAACTTGGATTATACCCATCCAGATGATCTGGAGTACATGGAGATAGTCCAATAAATGGCTGTTCTCACTCATAGAACGAAGAAGTTCTATAAGAGGACAGGAAGAAAGTTTCCCAGCAATGTATCCAGTGGAAAGTTTAGACTGGATAAAATCAAGGTGAAGTGTTATAACTATAATCAAATGGGACACTTTTCTAGAGAATGCACTACACCAAGGAAAAATGGTGTCCAAGCATAACCCAGACCAAACTATAGTATTGAGGGTGTTCCCAGACCTGAGAAGCCTAGCCAACCAAAACGACATGTTGATGTTGCTATTAAAGATGGAGGCTTTGACTGGAGCTTCTAGGTACAAGATGTTTTTCCCAACCAAGCACTGATGTCTGACCATGAAGAAGTCAAAATATTAGAACATCTTTGTACTCTTGAATGCATTACTAAAGTAACTATGTATGGTCCTATAACTTGGAAGTGAGATCCGACCTTGAAACCTTGAATATTTTAAAAGCTGACTTTAAAAGAACTGAAAATGATTATAAACTTACAATAGATGATTTAGAGTAAACTATTTTAACTCTTAAGCATGAGCACACAAATTACAAGACTCAAATAAAGGATCTCATTACCAAGTTAGTTGAATGCCAAACTGAGCTTGTGATCAGCAAAGCTAAGGCAGAAAAATATGTTCTTGAAGAGGAGACTATCAAGAACATTATATCTTCGTCTATGAATGCAAAGATCTTTTATCAGAATAGGCAAGGATTGGGTTCAAGTAAGATAGCTCCTCCACACATATTGTAATCTGTAAGACTCCAATGTGTGAAACCTATCAAGATAAGTTGCCTCTCATAGACCTTATTCAAGAAAAGGATGAAGATGAAGAGGAGATAGTGAAGGGTGGATCTAAAATGAGTGAAGATGATCATCCTAAGAAGGGTCACTATTCTTCTGAGGAAAGGAAAGAACCAAAGATGACCAAGTCTGCAATAAAGAACTTGATCGGGTTAGCCAAAAGAAAATCAAAGAAAGCCCAAGAGATCAAGACCACTTTCAACTCCAAGCAAAATTACGTATTCATCTCTGTTGGATTTAAAGTGGTGAAGTGAAAACTCAACCATGGATTCTAGTACAAGGAGTCCTAGTTCATGTCAAAATCATCTTGCTCAAGAGAGGAAAGCTGATCAAATGTGCACCACTGTTGCGTAGCATGAACTATCCAGTTACAAGAGCAAGGCTCACCCTAAGAATCCTGTTTCATCATCTATGAAGATGAAGATAGAAGTGGAAAGTGATCAAGCTCAGCCTTGTACATAGAAGAAGACTCTAAGAAGCAAGTCAACTGAATGCATCATGTGTGGTAGTACTTCTCATTTTGCTAAGGATTGCATATACAATCCCAAAAGCACTATTCATATGACTAAGAAAAAAACTCTAAGAAGAAGAAGAAGATAGCTATGGAAGGAAAATATCTTCTTTCTAGAAGCTCCAAAGTGAAGAAAAAGATAAGTGAAAACTTATCTTCGAATGAAAAACTGGTCTCTAAAGAAAAGAATGCTTCTGAAGTACTGAAGTCTATTGTAGTGGATGCAAAATCTTCCGAAGGTCCAGTCTCCAAAACTTTCAAAGTCATCAAAACATCCAAAGTATTGAAGGTCAAGTCTAGTCTTCTAAAGATGGTATGGAAGATGAAGGAAGGCCATATGACTGAATTTTTTTCATCAACAACAGAAAATGATCCTTAGAGCTTACATATAGGATCAATTACTATTGCATTATCTTTAGTTCACTTTGACAAGCCCAAGACCAACAAGGCTTGGGTTTCCAAATATAACTAACCATCTCTTTTTGTGCAGGAACAAAGACTGAAGGAAATGTATGGATCATTGATAGTGGTTGTTCTAGGCACATGACCGGTAATGGCTCTTTGCTTCAAAAATTTGAGAAAATTGATGTAGGACCAGTTGCTTTTAGAGGAGATTCAGGTGGTTACATCACTGGAAAGGGAAAGCTCACAAATGGTAAGCTTAACATTGAGAAGGTAAACTTTGTTAAGGAGCTTCGGTATAATCTTCTGAGTGTATCCAAATTTTGTAATCAGATACATAACATGCACTTTACTGAGCATGATGCATTTTTCTCAAGCCCGGGATGGTCATTCCTCAAGAGCATATCCTACTCAGAGCCTTCCTAGAAATGGAACATGTACAAGATGGACTTGCTGGAAACATTTCCTTCATGAGAAGTTTCTTGCTTTTTATCTAAGAATGATTTGGTAACTGGAATGCCAAAGAAAGAGTTTACAAGTGATGACTATTGTGTTGCATCCCTAAAAGGGAAGCAGCATAAAGTGTCTTGCAAGCCAAAGGAAAGAAACTCAATCACTACTCCCCTACACTTATTACATATGGATCACTTTGGCCCCCCTAGTGTAATGAGTCTAGGAAGGACCTCTTATTGTTTGGTGATCACAAATGATTTAACAAGATACACTTGGGTCTTCTTCCTTAGAACTAAGAATGAGACCCTGAGATTTGAGGAACTTTATTCTGAAAATTGAGATTCAATATGATCATAAGGTCAAAATCATAACATGTGATCTAGGAACTGAATTCAAGAACCAAATCCTTGATGTATTTTCTGATGAGAAAGGTATTATAAGACAATATAGTGCTCCCAGGACTTCGTAGCAAAACGGTGTTGCTGAGAAGAGAAACAGGACACTTATTCAAGCTGTAAGAACTATGTTATCTAACTCTAATTTGTCCATCACCTTCTGGGGGCAGAGGCAGTTAACAGTGCCTGTTATGTGTAGAATAGAGTTTTAGTAGTTAAGACTCATGGTAAGACACCTTATGAGCTGTGGCATAAAAGGAGATCTTTCATTGGTTTGCTGAAATCATTTGGATGTCCTTACACCATCTTGAATACTAGAGATCAGATAGCCAAATTTACTGAGAAATCAATTGATGAACACTTTATTGGATACTCTTCCCAAGCTAAGGTTATAGAGTATACAATCTCAGAACTATAGTAGTTGAGGAGTCAGCCAATGTGACCTTTGATGAGCTCACTCCCGGTGTGAAAGATTATAGCCCGGATTGGCTGGTTGGTCTTGATTTAGTTACCAATTTTTTAACAAATATTGTCAAGATGTTTCGGGATCTATATGTAGCTTATCAGTAGGAGATCCCAATCCAAGATTTAAGCTCAACTGAGAATTTCATATGAGGTGCCTACAAATTCTTTAGCTAACAATAATGACAAACTCTTCAACTGACATATCTGAGGTGCCTACAAATTCCAGCATATTACTCAAATAAAGGAGTTTCCAATGTAGGAGGAGATAGTGGTGGTGATAGTGATCAAGAATTTCTTGATACTGATAATCACTCAATAGAAGACAACATCAATGATGTCATACACTCACTGAATAAAGTTTCTCTTGATAAGTGTGATGATGTGGTGGGTGATACTCAATCACTAGATTTGAATTTCGCCAATTTAGATCTCTCCAACCAACTTGTTGTGACTCCTTAACTAAGAACCCACAAGTCCTATCCCATCATAAACATCATTGGAGATGTTGGGAAAGGGGTGAGAACAAGAGGACAAACCCATGACAAAAATATTTGTCTTCACTCTTGTTTCTTGTCCCAACTTGAGCCTAAGAAGATCGATGAGGCTCTGAACGATGGAAGTTAAAGCAATACATGAGGAGTTGCTTCAATTCAAAAGGCAAAAGGTTTGTAAACTATGTCCTCTTTCTCAAGGGAAGATCATAATAGGTACCAAGTGAGTTTTTAGGAACAATAAAGATGATAGAGGACTTGTCATCAAGAACAAGGCAAGACTAGTTATTCAAGGATACACACAAGAAGAGGAGATTGACTACATAGATGTTTTTGCTCCTGTAGCAAGACTTAAAGTTATTAACATATTCCTTGCTTTTGATACATCAAAGATTTCAAGGTCTACTAACTTGATGTCATGTGTGCTTTCTTATATGGGGTGATTGATGAGGAAGTGTATGTCAAACAATCACCTAGCTTTGTAGACCCAGATCATCCTGATTATGTCTGTAAGCTTGACAAAGCTCTCTATGGACTTCATCAAGCTCCAAGAAAGTGGTATGAGACACTATCGCAGTACCTTGTTCAGCATGGATACAAGAGGGATACTATTGATGGATTCATTAAAGGAACAAGGAATGAATTGATGTTAGTTCGAGTTTATGTAGATGACATTATCTTTGGTTCAACTAATCTAAGGCTATGCAAATACTTTTAGAAGCTGATGAAGAATAGATTTGAAATGAGGGCCATGGGGAACTCAATTTCTTTCTAGGAATTTAAGTGAAGTAGGTTGTCAATGACATCTTTATAAACCAGACAAAGTATGTACAAGACATACTCACCAAATTTCATCTGACTGAGTGTAAGGTTGCAAACACACCCATAGCCAGAAACTACTCCCTAAAACTTGATCTTAAGGGGGAGTGTGTTGATGAACATCACTACAGGGCTATGACTAGGTCTTTTATATACCTCACAGATAGCAGGCCTCATATCTTGTTTGCTACATGTATTTGTGCAAGATATCAAGCCGACCCCTAAATGTCACATCTGGTTGCTATCAAGAGAATTCTTATATATCTCAAAGGGGCTCCCAAACTAGGCCTTTGGTATCCTAAGAATTCTGACTTCAATCTGTATGCTTATAAAAATAGTGACTACGGTGGCTGCAACTTGATTTTAAAGTCTACATCTGGAGGATGTCAATTCCTTGATGAAAGGATAGTCTTATGGCAATGCAAGAAACAATCCTGTGTGTCTACATCAACTACTGAATCTAAATACATTGCTACCGGAAGTTGTTATGCTCAAGTGCTTTAGATTCAGAATCAAATGTTGTACTATGGATTTAACTTCAAATAGACTCCCATCCATATTGACAACAATAGAGCTATCTCTATTACAGAGAACCCTATGCAGCACTCAAAGACAAAACACATCAATAATAGGTATCATTTGATTAGAGATAATTTTGAAAAATGATTGATAAAACTGGTCAAAGTTAACATAAATAAACAATATGCTGATCTATTCACAAAAGGTTTTGATGAATAGAGATTTAAGTATCTTATATCAGCTATTTGAATGATTAACTTTGAGTATAATTCCTTAAACTAAACTCAAGATTATTCTTAATATGTGTGTCTTAAGTTGTCAATATCATCACGTATATAAGCCCAATTTACTTTGAAAGAAATTGTTTAAAATTTATATTCCTTAGAATTTTAAAAATTTAAGATATATTTTCTCTCAGAAGACATTAAATTAACTTCAAAAGAGCATTATGTCTTCAAATCTAATAACTACTTCTAAAACATTTACCTTCGGATGAAATTCTGATATATCTTCCTTTACTTTTAAGCTACTCAAAATGGCCAAACCTAATCACAGAAATCAACCCGATTTTTCCATGCATTTACACAACAACACAACCAAGTTACTCTGTTATCATCTGAGAAAGATCCTGGTTTCTCATATGTTTGTTGCTTCTTATCTCAATCAAACTACCTAACTGCACTCATAATCAACCCTCCCTTGTATGAAGATTAACTGTTAAAGTTCTGGAGGACCTGCCAAGAGGTCATCTTGAACAGTGAGAAGGCGTTGTCTACCACAGTGCAGACAAGACAATTTTCATCACTCAAGCCACCATCAACTCTCATCTGAGGCTAGATGATAAAGAAGGAGAATTTTCTTTCCCTATGGATGGATGATGATGAAGGAAAATTGTCTTTCCCCAAATCTACTGTAAATAACTCATTCTGGCATATGAGCTATGAAGGAGACTACTCTATCAGAACCCTTAAGAAAGGTAAGGTTTGCTCTCAGTGGAAGTACCTCCTCCATGTGGTCATTCATTCTCTAACCAACAAGCATGGAGGTTGGGACCAAATTCTTGAGGACCTATCCTACATAGTCCATGGGATGGCTCAAGGGGCCAAGTTCAGGTACTATCAGTTTGTTTATAAAAACTTGCTTGCTAATTTGGACTCCTTAGAGTATTACATGTTCCCTGGATATGTTCAACATATTCTTAACTGTGAACTGGCAACATAGTTAAAGGGAACATGTAACACTCCTAAACTGGGACAGATGAAGCCTGATATCTTCAACACAATGCGAAAATCCACTATTGGCTTCTCAGGGTAGAAACAGTCCTGGTCCCAAAAATGTTAGAGCTCATTGCTCAAGGTGAAAACTTGGCAACACAAGCCAATGTTGAACCCACACCTTCTACATTTGCACTATACACTCATCCATGCAGGAAGAAGTGGACACTAGAGCTCTCACTTCTCCAAAGGAACAAACCACTCCTATCATTTCTTTTATCAGTGCTAAGGTTCCTCATGCTCAGCCTGATAAGCTACTATACCATCCTTAGGCCTTCATTCTGAGTCTCAAAACTCTAGTGATCAACCTTCAAGGGAAAGCTACAATCCTCATCCTTTAGATCTCAACCAACCAATCCAAAACCTTTAATTCTATGATGATGAAGATATCGGCTTCAGTGAGTACCATGAGTCTCTCTTCTCCACCCCTTCTCAAGGAGAGATGAGTGCTCCTAAATCACCCATATCCAGCCTACATCATCCAACCCAAACTAAGGTGGACCTCCCTAAACCTGTTTAGAAAGTCCATATGGAAGAGGCTCTCACTTCTATGAATGATTACATCATTAAGACCTCAACCATGACAACCTAGCTCATTGACACTTCTCTTGAAGTTGTCATGGTGCAGGAAAAATCCAGCAACCAAACATTCCATGTTGTTAAGAAGGAAGAAGATATTGGTCCTAGTCTCTTATCCCATCATGATTCTTCTAATAAAGATGAGGGGAGTCTGCAACTAAAGGTGCAAAAACTATCAAAAACATGCACATATTTACTTTCAAAGGTGGGTCACCTGGAATCTCAGGTTACTACCTTACAAAGAAGGGTGAATGACCAGCAACTTGAGATCACCGATCTCAAGGGCAAGCTAGATGAGAGACCCATCAATAGAACTCAACCTGGCCCATAAGAACTTGTGGATATGGTGGACCTAACCCTTAGCTTCCCTGTGCAAGAGGGTGATGCTACCAAAAAGGGGGAGGAAGTCATTACAATCATAGAACCTGGGAGTTCCTCCCAGAGTATGAACATGGAAGACTCACCACCCTCATTTGCAGTTTTCCATACTCAACAACCTCTTCAGGTCCACATTGATGTGCACTCACTCATTCAAAGCTTATTTGAGGAGGGTAAACCAAGGGAAATGTCTACTCCATCTCACCCTACTAAAAATCCAATTATGGGATGGAGGTATGATGCTGAAAGGAGCTGGTAATCTCTAGGTCTCAGGGATAATAATAAATCTTCAACTTCTATAACCTGAGATACTATGAGAGCACCTATCTAGTTGACCTCCCACTTTCTAACCTAATTCAAAGCAGGCAAGCTGGAATGTTAACTGATAAGATTCAAGACAGGGTGCTTGAAGAGTTCAAGAGGAGAACCAAGCTATATAGACAAAGACTAGCAGGCAAGACTGTTGGTCAACTAGATGTTGAGGTGGACCCTAACATTAGGTTCTAAGGGGAAACCTTAGCTGATGGTCTAGTAGTTGAGCTTGTGAACCTTAAGGCTAGAACTGCTTTAATGACCATTACCCTCAGTGAGGCAACAACTGGTGAAGGTGCCTCACATCCTCTCTCTATCCAGAGCTCAAGTACAGCACCAAGCAATGAAGGGCAAAGCTCTCTCCACCCTAAGTCACACAGGCCTGTGAATGACAAAGGGAAGAGAAAGTTGACCTCTGAGGAGATTCGGGAGGATGAGAGAGAGAGAGAAAGAGGAAGATAACGGGAGACAGTTCAAATGAGACCTCTGGCTTCATGGAAGCTGCAATCAGGGCTACCCCCAAGCCAAACACTCAAGATGATGAGTTGAGGGCAGTCATATTTAATTAGCTCTATGCCTTTTCATGATCGTTTTGTTTTTGAGTTGTGTTTACTCTAGTTGAATTAGAAGAATTGATTTTAGCATCAGAGTCCATCTTTATTACTTGATTAATCCCATGTGTTTAGGATTTTGTTTTGAAGTTCTAAATATTGGTTGATATGCCATTGTATCAATGAAATAATGCATCTTCTTCCAACATAATTGTAATGCACATTGATCTCATTAAGCCTAATACACTCTCCAAATATATTCAAAATTTTTTGATGTTTATGCTTCCCTAAAAGATGCAATAATATTCATAAAAATTTTGACGTTTATGTGTTCCCTAAAAGATGAATTTAAAATGAATAAATTACACGTATGGTCATTGTGATCAGGCCTTAAGCTAGGGCTTTTTAGCATGTGCTTGAGGGCTGCTTTTGAATTTAGTTTTCATAATTGATCTTGAACATCCCCCTGCACTGCCAGTAACCATTCGATCGGCACCCGCTTCACCGCCGGCAGCGCCCTCGGTCGGCACGGCATCCCCCTCGGTCAGCACCCCGTTCACCACCGGCAGTTCCCCTGGTTGGCACCACCCTTCACCGCCAGCAGCTCCCTCTATCGGCACCCCCTTCACCGTCAGCATCCCTTCGATCGGCACCTCTTTTATCACCGGCAGCCCACTCGATCGGCACCCCCTTCACTGACGTGACCCCCCCCTGCGATCTCATCTAAAGGCTGCCAAAATATAGAAAGGTTTAAGCTATTGGCAATTTATCTTAAGAATAAATTCATATTTGGTCTTCATTTGGGTGTGCAGTTATTGGGGGCTTAATCGAAGAACCCTAACTTAGGTGTGCACTTAGTGAGATCGTTCCATCCCTTCTTTTATTCTTGTTTACTTTTATCTTTCCGGGTAGATTGTTTGGCCGGGTTACGAGTACCATCATCTGGTTTTAAATAGAGAGAGTCATCCTCTATTCTTGTGCTATTTCTGCTTTCTTGTCATCTGATTATGCATCACTTGTGTGTTGTTTACCTCTTATGAGTGACTGCATTTGATTTTGCATTGCAAGTGCTACACTTCTATTTTAAGGTGTCATGTGTCAATAGTGGTTCTATTTATGGGCTTGGTCTGGTATTTCTTTTGCTAGGGTGGGTTAGTGCGGTAAAATAGATAGGAGGAGTCATTATGCTGCCATGAGATGATGTTTGGTGATGAGAAGTGCAACTACAGGAGAAAAGGGTTATAGATTAAGATTGGCATCGTGAAATGTAGGAACGTTAACTAGTAAGTTATTAGAGCTAATAGACATGCTGAAGTGACGTAGGGTACAGATAGCGTGTCTTCAGTAGACTAGATGGCGGGGTGGGAGAGCAAAAGAGTGCAACGGGTATAAACTATGGTATTCAGGATTAGATGGAACAAAGAACGGAGTAGGTTTCCTAGTTGCTAAAGAACTTCAAGATAATATAGTGGAGGTGAGAAGATATAATGATAGACTTATGCTGTTAAGAATAGTAATAGGGGATGAAGTAGTGGTAGTAGTTAGTGCGTATGCACCACAGGTTGGATTAGGGGAAGCGGAAAGAAAGAAGTTCTGGGAGAGTCTAGATCAACTTATGAGAGACATACATCGAGAAGAAAAAATATACATAGGAGGAGATTTTAATGGACATATTGGAAAGGATAATGATACTTCCCGTTGGTGCATGGAGGCTTTAGGTATGGTCTTAGGAATGACGGCGGTAAGGAGCTTCTTGACTTTGCATTAGCACATGACCTAGGCGTTATAAATTCGTTTTTTAAGAAAAGAGACTCGCATCTAATCATGTTTAGCAGCGGCGACAGACACACGCATATAGACTATCTGTTGATGAGAAGAGAAGACCATAGCTCATGGAAGGACTATAAGTCAATCTCGGGCGAGACAGTAGTGACTCAACATCATATGTTGGTGGTGGATCTACACGTGAAGAGGGAAATTGTAGAACCAACCAAGAGAATTAGACCTACGATCAGATGGGGCCAACTTAAAGATGAAAACATTACCACCTTTAGAGATAAGGTCATACCAATGAACCAGGCTGGACCACAGGAAGACGCAAACCAAAAGTAGGAGGTTATGGCCACTCTAGTCATTCAAGCAGCTAAAGAAACTTTTGGAGTTACAACAAGTTCACAGTAGGTCATAAGGAATCCTGGTGGTGGAACGAAGATGTACAGAAGAAGATAAGAATTAAACAACAAAGCTTTAGAGAGCTTTTACGATGTAATAATGAGGAAGAACAAGCATATCTAAAAGATAAATACAAGGAGGCCAAACGAGAGGCCAAAAAGTCTGTGTCAGAGGAAAAGAACACAACTTATGTGAGGATGTACAAGTGACTAGAGACGAAATAAGTAGAACATGACATGTTTAAGCTTGCTA